>SJYV01005987.1:180969-245020 GCA_006410875.1 Neotragus pygmaeus | reverse complement strand
GGCAGGAGGAGAAGGGGACAACAGAGGATGAGATGGCTGGATGGCATCACGGACTCAATGGATGCGAGTCTGAGTGAACTCCAAGAGATGGTGATGAACAGGGATGCCTGGCATGCTGCTATTCATGGGGTCGCAAAGAGTTGGACATGACTGAGCGACTGAACTGAACTGGATGGAGATTACAGCTTCTGTTCATGTCTTCGACTCTGTATCACTCTTGCTTGCCATATTTCCTCTTAACTGGTGAACCCTTTAGCTGGAGTTTCCTCAGCATGTAGGCCACATATTGGATAGGCATTGACTGTGCAGCCAGGATGCTATTTTTTTCAAGTTCTGTCAGCAATCATAACATTGCTGAGCCAAGTTGTAGGAAGACTGGCTACTCTATCCACCATCAGCCTTCGACGTATAAAGGTTGAGAACAAATGGGTAGCAAAGAGAATGTGAGAACCTCTTAAGAAGCCCCAGTTGTTGGTAGTTCTTCTCAGAAAAAAAGATGTTCAATAGCTATTTGGTCTTAGTTTGGGGGCTAGTCACCAGTTCCAGGGTATCAGGAAAAATCTCTCAACTTGTCACAAATTCAATAGTTGGAAGCCAAGTTTACTGATCATAGTCTTTTTAACTTTAGAAATTCTCTTTATTTCATTTCCTTCTGCTGTTGCCCAAGAATGCCATTCCTTCTTTGGGTACTCTATATCTGATTTATTACTCTTCACCTTTGAGTCTCGTATGAAACTAATTTTTAATGAGTTCTTGGGAATTCCCATTAAGAACATGTGATGCAGAATGACCTGTGTGTATGTGGATAATTTCAAAATTATTCTATTACAGTTTTCCCAGCCTACATGTATATAATTTAAGTCTATTAAATATGCTTTAATAACAGATTTTTTTAAAAGATGTTTATGTATTAGATTTATAGGCAGAAAGGATAAGATGGAGAAGTTTCCATTCATTAATTGCCTATCCCTGCACTGTTGGCCCCATGTCTCTTCTCACATATCTGAGTACATTGCATGAGTGTGGCTGATATGATGCAAATAGATCCACTTATATCACTTGCCGGGAGCCAGCACAGGCCATCCCACCCCTGACAAGGTCATGTGGAAGAGAACTGTTAAGCAATGCTTCAGGACTCAAGGGGCTCCCTAGACCAAAACCAGAATCTGTCTGTCTTACCTTTTTGTGCCTTTCACCAACTCTCCTGACATACAGTGGGCTATCCCCAACCACCTTTCTCTGGAGAAAATCAAGTTAGGGCTCTAGCTAATAAGTCTCCTGGACATGAGAGGAATATTTCAATTGAAACCCCCTCTGTTAGTATTCTATCTTGCTTGGCAAGTTTATCCAGACTCTTACAGCTACGCATATGATTGTTCACAGCCTCCCAACTGTGAGAGGCACAGGAAGCCTAAAACATAGAGCCTTTCAAAGAGTTAAACATTATTAGAGTAGTGCTGGTGTAGAATTTCATTATTGGGCCAATGCTTGTTGCTAAGTTCCCATATCTCTTATCCACTGTGCACGTGGGAGTGCATTAGTTAACACAGTTGGAATGTAAGAAAAAACAAGCAATAGCCTTGAAATTAACCACATCAGACCTTTGAGCTAATTGGTTCTTTCTTGTAACTCACTGCACCTTTGCTTCAGAGAAATGTAACTCTGTTTAGCATTTTCTGAGGCTGAACATAGATTAGAAATATAAAGAAAAAAACATTTCAAGGGAAAAAGTTTTCTGGTGAGCAGCCTTATCAAAAGAGGGTCATAAAATGTTCATAGGCCTCCAAGGCCAGAAGATAATGTACACAATGTTGTTTATGGGAAAGGTATTCAGAAAAAATCCTAGTTTTGATAAAGACAAAACAGATGTAATGTTTGGGCTGACTCTGTATGATTTTGCATCTTTCATTTCCCTCTATGTACAAGTTAAGGTATAAAAGTCCCTTTTGAAAATAAAGTAATGGGCCTCGCTCACCGAAGCTTGGTCACACTGTGTCTTCTTTTTCTTTCTTTCTCTCCTCTATTTTCTTATCTGCAACATTTTTTCTTTATCTCTCTCTAAATCATTTTCTTCGCCGATGCCATTTCTCCTTCGGGTTCCCCTGGATCCTGCAGGGGCTGCACCCTGGCAATCACTGGTTGGCTCTTTTCACCAATTTTTTACATTTCTAAGAGAAAGATCGGACAAGCAGTAGGTAAAGAGCCATTATTATATTAATGGCAGAAATGTGTCGTCATCAACTACAGCTTCTCTGAAAACAGGACACAGACTCTGTATAATTCTCACCCAAGGACTTCTTTGGTTCTGTGTAAAGTCAACTTTTCCCTGGTCCCTCTTCCCTATTATTATTACCCTTGAAAACATTGTTTTATCCTTTGTTTACTTCCTTTATCCCAACATTCATGGGAGGAAAGGATAGCTGATACTTGAGTCTTATTTGGAAAGTTATATTTAATGATTCAGGTCTTTAAAAATACAGCCTCAGTTCGTAACTTTATTTTTTTAACAAGCGGGGAAATACCCATGAGGAAAAGTTTTGAATACAGACTGGAACTTCTTCAACTTTTGTATTCTAACTATCAAGTTTCAATAATAAAAGAAAAATTTAAGAAGTCTTTTCAACAAGACACTGCCATTTCTCTGGGTACTTCCTGTATTAATTCATTACAGCAACTCTTCCTTTGATATTGTATGGTAGTCCCTTCTCAATTTAAGGCTGGTTTAAGAAAATTGGGAAACAACTTTTTAATCCAGGAGGACCAATTTTATTGAAGGTCTTATTACATGTTGGTGATCCAACCTTGCCCTCTTAAGTATAGCTCAGAGATAACATTGTGAAACTGCTTCTGTCATTACAAGTCAGGCCTAACATAACTGCCAGAGGCACAAAAGTGCAGAGTCATGTCAGTTCAGTTCAGTTCAGTTCAGTCACGCAGTCGTGTCAGACTCTTTGCGACCCCATGAAGTGCAGTACGCCAGGCCTCCCTGTCCAATAATAAAAGAAAATTTTTTCTTTTATTTTTTCACCCAAACTCATGTCCATCGAGTTGATCTTCATGACCAAGATAATCACGATGGTGTGATCACTCACCTAGAGCCAGACATCCTGGAATGTGAAGTCAAGTGGGCCTTAGAAAGCATCACTATGAACAAAGCTAGTGGAGGTGATGGAATTCCAGTTCAGCTATTTCAAATCCTGAAAAATGATGCTGTGAAAGTGCTGCACTCAATATGCCAGCAAACTTGGAAAACTCAGCAGTGGCCACAGGACTGGAAAAGGTCAGTTTTCATTCCAATTCCAAAGAAAGGCAATGCCAAAGAATGCTCAAACTACCACACAATTGCACTCATCTCACATGCTAGTAAAGTAATGCTCAAAATTCTCCAAGCCAGGCTTTGGCAATACATGAACCTTGAACTTCCAGATGTTCAAGCTGGTATAGAAAAGGCAGAGGAATCAGAGATCAAATTGCCAACATCTGCTGGATCGTGGAAAAAGGAAGAGAGTTCCAGAAAAACATCTATTTCTGCTTTCTTGACTATGCCAAAGCCTTTGACTGTGTGGATCACAATAAACTGTGGAAAATTCTGAAAGGGATGGGAATACCAGACCACCTGACCTGCTTCTTGAGAAACCTGTATGCAGGTCAGGAAGCAACAGTTAGAACTGGACGTGGAACAACAGACTGGTTCCAAATAGGAAAAGGAGTATATCAAGGCTGTATATTGTTACCCTGCTTATTTAACTTCTATGCAGAGTACATCATGAGAAACGCTGGGCTAGAAGAAGCACAAGCTGGAATCAAGATTTCTGGGAGAGTCATGTCAGAAGATTTCAAATTAAGAATTGAATTTCTTGGTTTCTACAAGTTTAGAAAACCATTCAGTCTTCCTGGAACTCAGCCCCAAATGAAGTTGGGAGTAGTTTGAATAAACCAGAGAGATAAAGAAAGAATAGCTCTTTTCATTACTACTACTTCAATTGAGGTCTCAACTCAAAATTAGTCTTGTATTTTGTCATTTTTGTTTCCAAATAATTTTTACAGTAGTCTTTCCTGGTGGCTCAGATGGTAAAGCATCTGCCTGCAATGCAGGAGACCTGGGTTCGATCCCTGGGTTGGGAAGATCTCCTGGAGAAGGAAATGGCAACCCACTCCAGTACTCTTGCCTGGAAAATCCCAGGGATGGAGGAGCCTGGTAGGCTACAGTCCATGGGGTCGCAAAGAGTCGGACACAACTGAGCAACTTCACTTTCACTTTACAATGCTGTAATAATATTAATTTTTGCTACGTATTTATTATGTACTAGGCACTGTCTTAAGTACTTCATATGCATTAACTCAGTTAATCCTCACAACCTTTTGAGGTAAATCATATTCTGTAACTGAAGAAAAAATTAGGGAAAATAGCCATTTTCCTCAAAGTCTGAATGTTTATGAAGTGAGAATCCAGATCTTTTTTTGGCTTCAAGGTTCACATTTTTAAGCAGATTAGAAATGTTGCTATTAACATCATTTGGACTGTGTTCCTCATTTCTTTATCAGTGAAATCACTTATTAGGATGGGACATGCCTGCATGCTAAGTCACTTCAGTAGTGTCTGACTCTTTGTGACCCTATGGACTGTAGCCCACCAGGCTCTTCTGTCTATAGGGATTCTCCAGGCAAGAATACTGGAGTGGATTACCATGACCTTCTCCAGGGGATCTTCCTGACCCAGGGATCTAACTCACATCTCTTATGACTCTTGCATTGGTGGGAAGCCCCAGGATGGGACAGGATAAGGTTGAACCTTTTACTGACAGATTTGCAGATCTATAGGGCAGAGACTCAGATTCTCGCATGGAACAATTCTCACATCCACCTCGTGGATGATGTTTAATTTATTCAGATCACATTGTTCTGTTCTGTTTTTACTCAGTTTCATTGCTTCAATTCTGTTGACATTTTTCACTTTTTCTGCTCTTAATGTCCTGTTTATGTTTATCCCTTGTAGTTTATTCATTTGCCAAGCTTTTGTGAAGTATCTGAGGCAGTGTTGTTAGCAAGCAATTTTAAATTCCTACCTGAAAAGGGTACTTATCTATTGTTACTGGGGCAATAGCAACTGAAAAGAAAATTCTTAGAAAAATTTATCTTTTAGAGAAATTTAGAGTTTTTATTAACCAGGAATAAGTGTAGATGCTACTGTTGGTAACAAGTGGTACCATTCTAAATGATCCTACCATGTGCCAAGTGGCTCACATGAAATATTCTATCAAAGTTGCTATTTCCCTAGGGCTTGTCTTTTTCCTGGGTTGTGTGTGCTGTGCTTAGCTGCTCAGTCATATCTGACTCTTTGCAACGCCATGGACTGCAGCCTTCCAGGCTCTTCTGTCCTTGGGATTCTCCAGGCAAGAATACTGGAGTGGGTTGCCATTCCCTTCTCCAGCCAATCTTCCCTACCCAAGGGTTGTGTTCTTGTTTGTGACACAGCAGCAGCTTCACTGCAGTAGATGAAGTTGGGAGTAGTTTCAATAAACCAGAGAGATAAAGAAAGAACAGGAAAAAGAGAATTCCTTTTGTGAACACACACTCAGCCGATTAGAGAAATCTTTTTCTAGCCCTCCCCAAATATCTAAAGGAACCTGAAATCTTGAGGTCATATAGACTAGGTTTGGGCTTAGCCAGATCTGCTAATGCCTAGGTTTTTGAAGTGAGTGAGTGAGTCAGTGAAAGTCGCTCAGTCGTGTTCAACTCTTTGTGACCCCGTGGACTGTCCATGGAATTCTCCAGTCCAGAATACTGGAGTGGGTGGTCTTTCTCTTCTCCAGGGGATCTTCCTGACCCAGGAATTGAACCAGGGTCTCCCATGTTGCAGGCGGATTCTTTACCAGCTGAACCACAAAAGAGGCCCAGGTTTTTGAAAGTTGCCTTCAATTGGTCCTGCCATCATTTTCTAAAATGATTCAGATTTGAGGGAGATTATTTTGTTTCATTTTTATTTTTAATTGGAGGATGATTCCTTTACAATGTTGTGTTGGTTTCTGCAGTACAACAAAGTCAATCAGCTATAAGCATACATGTATCCTCTTTTTCTTGAGCTCCCCTCCTCTCCCCAATCCCACCCCTCTAGATCATCATGGAGCAACAAGTCGAGCTCTTAAGGAGACTCTTGTGTGTCTGTTAGTCAACTGCATAGGCTGAGTGCATCATCTTTTCCTAAGATATATTTTTTAGAGCATGTATATAAGCTCAGAACGAGATCAGGTGCTATAAAAAGATAGGGGTATTCAGTGAGAAGTGTATGTGAGAAATACGTGGTTTAACAAAGTTAAACAGTTGTCTTTCTGATGGGTATTACAGAATTTTGAGTATGCTATTGTGTAAAGCAAATCTCTAAGAGGTTAGTGAGAATGTACTTTCCTTGTATTTGACCCTCAGACTTCTTCAGGAAGCAGCAATGGAGAGGAGTGTTTCTAGGAATGCTCTATAAGAAAGAAATACAATTGTAGAAAATGATATTTGAAAGGTTCCCACCTGCTTGGGTACCAAATATCATATTCCCTTTGCTAGCAGAAATTCTTAATAAATATCCCCCACCTATTTTTGATGGAATGTCATTGTTAAAACCATTTTAGAAAGAATTTGACAGTACCTACTGAAAACCATTAAAGTGTTCTTATCCTTGACCCAGTCATAAGACCCACATTGGAAAATATATCCAAAATCAGAAATCTAAAGTAGAGAACAACTTAAATACCCAAGATAAATAAAAAAATTATATTGGATTAAATGTGAATGATATAATCATAAAACAATGATTATAAAACTACAGCAATATGAAAATCCTTTGTTCAATATTAGTCAAAAATTGTTGTAGAAAATGTTGCTCAGTCCTCTCTGACTCTTTGCTACCCCATGGACTATACAGTCCATGGGATTCTCTAGAACAGAAGGCTGGAGTGAGTAGCCTCTCCTTGCTCCAAGGGATCTTCCCAACCCAGGGGTAAAACCCAGGTCTCCTGCATTGCAGGCAAATTCTTTACCAGCTGAGTTACCAGGGAAGCCCCTTGCTAATATAAGTCCTCTCATTTTTCAAATGAAAATTAAGATATGATTTATTAAGGTACTTTAAATATATGTTTTCACTTTGTTCACATGAAACTTGATGAAAGAGTTCATTTTTCAGTGACCTTGACTGTATTTTTTAAATCTGAAATCTCCTTGGGGAATACTTCAAGGATAAAACAAATTCAAATGGAATCTACCTCTAAGAGAAATCATTTGTAAGATACTCAGGTATGGTGTAGAACATGTTCAACTTTAAAGAACTGAGAGATGCTAATACAGTTAGCAGTTTGTCTCCCGTTGCAAGTGTTCTAGGGGAAGGCACACAGCACTAGTAAAATGGCTTAAGAATGCCTCCAAGTACCCAGGCTCTTTTAACTTTCCCACTTCAGCATCTATAGAATGCTCACTTTTTTTTTTTACCCATTTCATTCATGGTTTCAAGATGGCTTTTGCATCTCCAGGTATCTCATCTACTTTCTATTCCCGAAGATGGTGCATAAAGTAGGGTGGGTCAGTGCTTATATTAAGAAATGCCCCTAGAAATCCTGTACAGACTTCTATTTACATCCCATAAGCTGCCACTGTGTCACATGGCCACCACCAGAGTCATTAAAGCTTTTGGACATCTGTAGAAAACAAATCCTATGGACAGAGGAGCCATGGGGTTGCAAAAGAATTGACTATGATTTAGTGAACAGAAGACAAAAGCAACATGGTGGGGAATAGATGTTGAATCATCTTGTCTCCAGAAATTAAACTGTTCACATATCTCTCTAGAACATTCCTTAGAACCACAACATTATCACATTTCCCCCCCAAGCAATATTAGATGTTTCAAAGGTCAAACACTAAAAGTTATGAACTTTGCTTTCATGCATCAAGTATGTTGCCAAGTTCTTACTGGAATCATTGCCATGTGAGGAGGCAACCAGAATAAATGAACTGCAGCCAGCTCTAACAGGTTCACTAATAGTGAGTAAACCAGAAGTAAAGGATAAAGAAATATTTAGTTCAGTTCAGTCTCTCAGTCATGTCCAGCTCTTTGTGACCCCATGGACTGCAGCACGCCAGGCCTCCCTGTCCATTACCAACTCCCAGAGTTTGCTCAAACTCATGTCCATTGAGTTGGGGATGTCATCCAACCATCTCATTCTATGTCGTTCCCTTCTCCCACCTTCAATCTTTACCAGCATCAGGGTCCTTTCAAATGAGTCAGTTCTTCACATCAGGTGAACAAAGTATTGGAATTTCAGCTTCAATATCAGTCCTTCCAATGAATATTCAGGACTGATTTCTTTTAGGATGGACTAATTGGATCTCCTTGCAATTCAAGGGACTCTCAAGAGTCTTTTCCAACACCACAACTCAAAAGCATCAGTTTTTCGGCTCTCAGCTCTCTTTATAGTCCAACTCTCACATCCATACATGAGCTGGAAAAACGAGCCTTGACTAGATGGACATTTGTTGGCAAAAGCAATGTCCCTGCTTTTTGATATGCTGTCTAGGTTGGTCATAACTTTCCTTCCAAGGAGTAAGCATCTTTTAATTTCATGGCTGCAGTCACCCTCTACAGTTATTTATCCCTGTTTATTTGGCCCCTGTTATTTCTGCTTTATTGACTATGCCAAAGTCTTTAACTGTGTATCACAATAAACTGTGAAAAATTCTGAAAGAGATGGGAATAATAGACCACCTGACCTGCCTCTTGAGAAATCTGTATGCAGGTCAGGAAGCAACAGTTAGAACTGGACGTGGAACAACAGACTGTTTCCAAACAGGAAAAAGAGTATGTCAAGGCTGTATATTGTCACCCTGCTTATTTAACTTATATGCAGAATACAACATGAGAAACCCTGGGCTGGATGAAGCACAAGCTGGACCTAAGATTTCCAGGAAAATATCAATAACCTCAGATATGCAGATGACACCACCCTTATGGCAGAAAGTGAAGAAGAACTTAAAAGCCTCTTGATGAAAGTGAAAGAGGAGAGTGAAAAAGTTGGCTTAAAACTCAACATTCAGAAAACAAAATCATGGCATCTGGTCCCATCACTTCATGGCAAATAGATGGGGAAACAATGGAAAAAGTGGCTGACTTTATTTTGGGGGCCTCCAAAATCAGTGCAGATGGTGATTGCAGCCATGAAATTAAAAGACTCTTCCTCTTTGGAAGAAAAGTTATGACCAACCTAGATAACATATTAAAAAGCAGAGACATTACTTTGCCAACAAAGATCTGTCTAGTTAAGGCAATGGTTTTTCCAGTAGTCATGTATGGATGTGAGAGTTGGACTATAAAGAAAGTTGAGCACCAAAGAATTGATGCTTTTGAACTGTGGTGTTGGGGAAGACTCTTGAGACTCTCTTGGACTGGAAGGAGATCCACCCAGTCCTGGGTGTTCATTGGAAGGACTGATGTTGAAGCTGAAACTCCAATACTTTGGCCACCTGATGCGAAGAGCTGACTCATTTGAAAAGACTCTGATGCTGGGAAAGATTGAAGGCAGGAGGAGAAAGGGGTTGACAAAGAACAAGATAGTTGAATGGCATCACCAACTGAATGGACGTGAGTTTGGGTAAACTCTGGGAGTTGCTGATAGACAGAGGGGCCTGGCATGTTACGGTCCTTGGAATTGCAAAGAGTTGGACACAACTGAGTGACTGACCTGAACTGAACTGATTTACCTGGGGGCCAAACTATCGTGGAGGTAATGAAGATAATGGTGACCTCCTTCAAAGGGTCCCATGCATGTACTGCTACACTCAGTGCCCCCAACCCTGCAGCAGGCCCACTCCTCCACTGGAGACTCCTGGACACTCCCGGGCAAGGCTGGGTCAATCTCTTGTGGAGTCAGTGCTCCTTACTCCTTGGTCTGGTGTGCACAAGATTCTGTTTGTGCCCTTCAAGTGTCTATTTCCCAGTCGTGTAAGTTCTGGCAGCACTATGGTGGGGTTAATGGCAACCTCTTCCAAGAGGGCTTATGCCATACCCAAGTCTGCTGCACCCAGAGACCCTGCAGCAGTCCACTGCTGATCCGTACCTGCACAGGAGACACCAAAACAGTTCTTTCTGTCTCTGTGGGGTCTCTGGGTCCTGGTGCATACCAGGTTTGTTTGAGCCCTCTGAGCATCTCTGGTGGGAATAGGGTTTGATTCTAAACATGAATTTGCCCCTCCTACTGTCTTGCTAAAATTCTATAGAAATATTCAAGTAATGAGGTAGCCTGGATTCATTTGAGATAGACTTAAGTTCCTTCTTGTTATAGTAGAAAACAGTAAACAATGAGCATAAAGATGGCCTCTGAGTTCTCAAAAAGCAAAATTATATTGAGTATTTTTTTCCAATAAGAGAAGGCAAAGAGATTTATCATCTATGTGTTCATAGTTGAAAATCTAATGTTAAGTAATGGAGCAAACTCCAATAGGCTATCTAAAATACTTTGTTAACTAGTAAGTGGTTTCTAAGAGTTAGATTTCATGAGTCTCTTTATATTAAAAAAAAAAAAAAAGAGGAAATTAACCTAGCAAAGGTATTAGGGGGAAAAATCTATTTAAATGATTAGCATCATTTATACAGAAGATCATTATAGTACTTCAGAAAGGAATGACACAGTCTAAGAATTAAATCATATTTAAATTTAGAAAAAGTTAAAGTTTATTTTTTTTTAAAATCATGCTTTTCATTTTTTCTCTCATTTTGGTCCAAATGAGCATAAAACTTGGTTACAGACCAGCACTAGTCCACAGATGGGTGTTTAGGGACTACTGACATATTTTGAAGGATTTGACATCCTTGAGACATGCTTGTTTGTGCATCTTCTATGTGCATATGTGCAATTCATAATTTTTTGGTAGCTGTTGTGTTTTACTGGCTCACTGTCAGTCACATGCTTGGTGTGAATTTTTGTGTGTGGCAAATTATCCTCCTTCCACTGTCTAAAGTAACTGTCTGGTTTTCAGGAGAACTCTGGAATGGCAGACACTATCTGTGTGTCATCACTGTCGCCAACCTATGCCCATGATAAACTTACTTTTCATGGTATTCTTTACTGCTGAGACCAGAAATGGTACCAGATCCTATCCCATCCCAATATGTGGGAAGTCACATTCAACCCACTGGAGCTGACAGATAAAGTTCTTTTGTCCTTTTTTAGTTAGGTATTATCTCAGAAGACATTTGCTAAAATATTGCTGGTTATGTGAAAGGGGAGACACACTGACACATCGGTTCAGTTTAACCAGCAGTTTACATGGCAGAAAGAGGAGTACTAAGGGAATAAAAGTGCAAATCAATTACTATTTAAAGGCAGTGGGAAGAAACCTCAGCGAGATGGTGAGGGCACTGTCCAGTGTGTTGGTTTGAGGTCACACAGGCCCCTTCCTCAAACATACCCAGTGGGTTCTCATATACTTGTTATTCAGTCTGGATTTCCAACAAATGCTCTAAACCATACACTCTAGCCAACCTGTCAGTAATCCCAGAACAATGATCTATTTGCTTCTCTGGGCTTTGATGTGACTGTCCTTAAGGCTACCTGTTTAAGTAGCCCAGGTGCTTATAGATAAGTAAAACTAATGATATATATAGTAGAAATTTGGAAATGCTAACCATGTCTCAAACATTAACTCTTCTAATAGTTCTTTCCAGAAATCCATTATTTTTTTCTACCTCCCAAATAAGATGGGGGATTCATTTACAGAAGAAGTATAAAAAAAATAGATTGTAAAGCAACTTTTCCCATGTTTCTACAGGGAACATTCTCAGGATTAGGAGAAACCACTGTTAAATAGAACAACTTGGAAGTATTTAAACTGTTATAGGATAGCCTAAAGGCCTTCCCAGGTGGCACTGGTGGTAAAGAACCCACCTGCCAATGCAGGGGACATAAGAGACATGGGTTCAATCCCTGGGCCAAGATGTCCTAGAGGAGGGCATGGCAACCCATTCAAGCTCAAGTATTCTTGCCTTGGAAAATCCCATGGACAGAGAAGCCGAGTGAGCTATAGTCCGTAGGGTCACAAAGAGTCACACAGGAAATCTAAAATATTGTTTTTTGAATCATAATTTTGCTTTTAAAATTAATTTAATTAAAACTAAAAAGTGATATAGGGACATGAAAAATAATCACCCATGATACCACCACATAATACATATCTTTGGCATTTTGGTATATTTCTTTCCAAAATTTTTTTTAATTAAAGCATTATAGAGCAATTATTAAAACATAGACTGGTCATAACCTGGAAAATATTCATGGAATACTATTATATTTAGCATTGCTAAAATATATTTGTATTTCATTCATGAATTCTCAAGCCAAGTACACTGTGCTAGCCAGCCATGGGAACAGTTACTTGTTTTCACTTAATGAGGTTTTATGTTTATATACTTGTATACATGTGGCTTCATCATTTGATATTCACTTCAACATGAATGTATTCAAATTTATACAATATTATTAGCTTCTTATGTTATTTTTTCAATAAATGAAGGCATATGCATTTCTAATAGCATCTGATTGATATTAATGTATATCTTTACAGAAGTTTGGGTGACCATTGTACTAACAAGTGGAAAAGCAAACACTCCTTTATTGTACCTCATCTTCTTTTTTAAATAGTCATATTTTGTAAGTTAAGACATAATGTTTCATCATTGTATTATTTGCTTTGTTGGTTTCTAGTGATGATTTTTTTTTTTTTAATGTTGGGAATTGCCAGCTTTTATGAGTTGCCTCTATAGAATTTTTTAAAAATCTACTTAGTGATTTTCTTATCAACAACTATGTTCTTATTAGTCAGGATGGTAATCTGTTATTTTGTACTGTTTTTAAACACTATTTTGTCTTATTCAATCTATGCTTTTATAGCATGCAAAAGTTTAAAACACAATTTCCTGAGTAGAAAGTCATTGATTAATTTCTTCATGATTTTTCTAACTGCTGATTGTAAAACTCTTTCCCTCTTCAGAGATTCAATGAATATCCAATTCCAGTTTTTTAATAGTTTGTTTTAGAAAATATTTAACTCTAATCCACCTGAATCTATTTTGGTAAATGGTGTGAGGTGAGGCTATAAATGGATTTTCCTCAAGATTGCTTATCATTTATTCAAACACAAATTATTGAATAATTTACCATTCCCTTGTGATTTGTGATGCTCTATCTATGATTCACATTTTACTGAGAAAACAATTATCTCTGGTTTAAAGAATTATTTTAAGTTTAAAATTTTAAAGTCAAATACTTAAAAAATGCAAAATATTGTGATATTCATTTCTAATGCAAGGTACACATGGCAGACACTTTGAAATAGCTCTCTGATGAGAGAACACTGAAATCGTTATTATAGTATCCAGTGCAGAGTATGCTTGCAGTATTTCCTTTGCAGACAGAACTTTCAGACCAGCATACAAATGACAAGTTAGTCTCAGTTGTGTCTGATTGTTCTCAGCAGCACTAAACTGAGTCTTATCATAAGCATGAATAGGCAGAAATATTTAGCTAGGAGGATGTTAATAGGAGTATTCTAAATAGTGAAAAATAGAAATAGACTAAACTCCATTAATAGAAAGCTTTCTGTGTAAATCATGAAACTGTCTTACAGTTATTAAATCATTATAGAAAGGTCATAATCTGGAAGATATCATGGAAATTANTATTTTGTAAGTTAAGACATAATGTTTCATCATTGTATTATTTGCTTTGTTGGTTTCTAGTGATGATTTTTTTTTTTTTAATGTTGGGAATTGCCAGCTTTTATGAGTTGCCTCTATAGAATTTTTTAAAAATCTACTTAGTGATTTTCTTATCAACAACTATGTTCTTATTAGTCAGGATGGTAATCTGTTATTTTGTACTGTTTTTAAACACTATTTTGTCTTATTCAATCTATGCTTTTATAGCATGCAAAAGTTTAAAACACAATTTCCTGAGTAGAAAGTCATTGATTAATTTCTTCATGATTTTTCTAACTGCTGATTGTAAAACTCTTTCCCTCTTCAGAGATTCAATGAATATCCAATTCCAGTTTTTTAATAGTTTGTTTTAGAAAATATTTAACTCTAATCCACCTGAATCTATTTTGGTAAATGGTGTGAGGTGAGGCTATAAATGGATTTTCCTCAAGATTGCTTATCATTTATTCAAACACAAATTATTGAATAATTTGCCATTCCCTTGTGATTTGTGATGCTCTATCTATGATTCACATTTTACTGAGAAAACAATTATCTCTGGTTTAAAGAATTATTTTAAGTTTAAAATTTTAAAGTCAAATACTTAAAAAATGCAAAATATTGTGATATTCATTTCTAATGCAAGGTACACATGGCAGACACTTTGAAATAGCTCTCTGATGAGAGAACACTGAAATCGTTATTATAGTATCCAGTGCAGAGTATGCTTGCAGTATTTCCTTTGCAGACAGAACTTTCAGACCAGCATACAAATGACAAGTTAGTCTCAGTTGTGTCTGATTGTTCTCAGCAGCACTAAACTGAGTCTTATCATAAGCATGAATAGGCAGAAATATTTAGCTAGGAGGATGTTAATAGGAGTATTCTAAATAGTGAAAAATAGAAATAGACTAAACTCCATTAATAGAAAGCTTTCTGTGTAAATCATGAAACTGTCTTACAGTTATTAAATCATTATAGAAAGGTCATAATCTGGAAGATATCATGGAAATTATTAGATTAATAAAATGAAGTAGTTCATAAAGAGAATGTACAATGTGATCACATATTGGTAAAACAACATGCATATAGTATTACAGCAATATATTATTTTCTTTGCTCTACAGAGAGGAAATAGTAGAAAGATATCCAACATGATGTTAGTGAAGATTACCTAGTTATCTCCATGTGGATATGTCATATATCTATATAAACACACAAGGATTAAGCAGCTGTCTGCATGGATCCTTTCTTTGATTATCTCTGATTTTTACTATAAATAGAAAACTGGTTTTAGATGAAATTATTCTAAGGAGGTTGCCTCCACAACATACAAATAAAAATGGCACATTTCACTTTTTTAGGATACTAGTTTTTTGATCAGATAGGAAAATGAAACCCTGGAAGCAAATGCTACTATCTTATCTTTCTTTGGCTGTACTATTATCAAAGTTCAGTAATAAATTTTCAGGAAGCACTCAGCATCCTTTGAAACACACTCCCAAAACATCATGCCATTAATTTCTAAACTGAGCAGAAGAGAATGGGGAGGTTCCTCCCAATAAATAAAACTCCAGGGTACATTGAAGGGTCCCTGCAAAATCCTTTTGCTGCTACTTTTGCCTTCTTGTATACCTTGTGGCCACTGTCTGAGGAGTTACATGAATGACTGGTGGTGACAAGACCAAACTGTGTAACGTAATTGGTTTGTCATCCTTTGACAATTCTATCCTCAGAAAAACTTATTCTGAGAATGATTTTGCTATTTTGGTCCTTAATTGATTTGCTGACCAATAGGGACACTGATAGTATTCTATTATGCCAGACAAAATTCTGTGTAATGCTAGCAAAGCAAAATATTTTAAAAGAGTAGATTAACAGTGCAAAAAAAGACTAATTAGACTTTGCAGTTCTCTATAGCACTAAATTTTCCTAGGTAGAGATCCTTGTGAACGTGAGGAGAAGAATGGATATTTTATTTGAGCCATGTAAGAAATCTTCCTGCTCAGAAGACTGCTTTTATCTACTGGCTAATACAAGGCATGACTAAGAAGTAATCAGGGAAATCCATCAAGCCACATGGGAAAATCAGTTTCATCACGTTATAGCCACATCTTGTATTTCCTTTATTCCATGCTGTGCCAGTCTCAGAAAGGGCCGCTGGTATTGGAAACAGTAATTGGAGCTTTGCATTCAGTAACAAATAGTGAGATTAATATTCCCTTTGGTTAACATTATAGATACAATTGTATGGAAGACTAGTATGAAAGGAAGGGTGGTTGCAGTGAAGGGGGAAAGGGAAAACCAATACAATTCATTTTAAGTGTTGGATTTATGTAAAGGTGGCAGTAAAAGTTATTTAGTAACCTGTATGACACAGGAAATTTACAAATTCAGAGCAGATGCCAGAGCCACCAGGGTTCTCAAGGATCCCTGCTTTAATAATTTATCATCTAAACTGAGAAGTCTGAGAGGTCCTGGGGACTAGGGAGGCCATCCAGTGGGTGGGGTCACTCTGATTTCAGGACAGAGACTGTTTTCCAACTAGTGTGGAAATACATCAGTATTTTAACAATCAGTGTGCATATCAGTGACTGAATTCTTTCATGGTGTTTTATTTGGGGAGTTTGTCCAGGATTTCAGATTCCTAAGTAATTATTCTGAGCTTGAAAGTGTAACAGTTTTGATTCTAAGAGATTTCTTCTAAGCATTTTCTGCTATCTCTTCCCTTTGAATTGCAGAATCCTGGTTTGTTTCTTCTTTTTGTTTTGTTTTGTTTTGTTTTGTTTTAATGGCTGACCTTGGTTGGTCATGCTTCCCAGCTCAAGTCCTAAGAGGGTCAATTATTACTGGTCTGGTAAAACCATCAGCAAGATCATTTCCTGTGTGGCTTTTGATGGAAACAACTGTCAAGGCACTGACCTTGTCCCAGGATTGGAGGAGATCTCTTCCCCGAACCCCTCCTCTGAGGCTGGCCCCTTGTACCCGCGGTCACCTATCAGTGCTTCTCTTTCATTCAGTCGGTAGTACTGATGGCCGCCCTGAGCCTCAGCATCTAGCCTGACTTGAGAAAAACATGACTCATCACAGGCATCTTTCTAAATTATCGTTTGGAGGTGTCAAAACACACATTCGTCCAGTAGACAGAAAAAAAACCCACTGGCCCAGGGAAGACACATTTGTCATTCCTGAAACCAATTAATGGTTTGACTTTACATTGGTGTTTTAATATATCTCCTCTTATTCAGAATTTGGATTCCCATCTCAATTCTTTGTCACTTTTGGGAGAAGAGAAAATTTGTTTCTGAGTATCCATTGTTTCCCTTGGGCCTTTGTCTGATTTAATCTTAAATAACTTGTTCTAAAAAATAAGTTTTCTCTTTGTCAAATTTAAATCTGAATCACCCCACATCATTTTAATGACTTTTTGTAGTTAAAAAATTATTTTGATTAACTAAATGGAAAGATTCTTCTGTTTTTAAATCTTTTTTAGTGTTCTAATCTTATATTAAGTCCCTACAAGTTTTCTAGGAGAAAGAAGTAAGAGAAACAACCCCTGGCTGAGATAATTTATGAACTGATGATTTCACACACACAAAAATACAAATACAAAAGTGGGAACAGTGATAAATTCTCCTGAAAGTAGTATAAGGAAATGCAAATTATCATAAGAAAAATCAGGATAAGTGCTTCTGATAGATGTCTTTTAAATTCAGTTTTTAGTTTTCCTACAAGTACCTTCCTGAAATTTAAAACTCTTAAAATAAGCAAAGAATAGGAATCATTTTCTAAAACCTTTCATAAATGTGACATTGATTCATTTATATACAGCCCATTAGCATAGGGTTTCATCTCTTCATCTATCATTTCACTTATCTCTTGATTTCTCCAGGGCATTTGATAAATGAAAGACCATTTACATTTGGTGCATTAATGACCTTGGTAAATTTTGAAAACGTACCCCCATATTACATGTACATATATTTTTCAAAGTGACCTATGAGGTCTTTGTGCATACCAAAGGATAGGGTGGCATAGTGCAGCTTCATTACTTGGAGATCATTTTTAAATGAAATTCTGAAAATATGGGGGTTTCTGTTGTTATATAAGTGCATAACAATAAGTAATTGTGTGGGGGTTAAAAGTTACCTATAGGCAAAAGAGGCAGAAGAGCATTGTTCAAGATAAATATAACCCTTTGAGGGTTTTCTTCCATATTAGAGTCCATTCTCCAAAACTTTCCACAGACATGGTTACAGAGCATATTTTTGTTTGTCTGTTTCAGTGTTAATGTTTTTTTGTCATTATAATTTTCTTTCTATGATGAATTGAAACAGAAATTTCTTTTTTTTAAATTTATTTTATTTTATTTTATTTTTTACTTTATTCTACTTTACAATACTGTATTGGTTTTGCCATACATCAACATGAATCCAACATAGGTGTATACGAGCTCCCAATCCTGAATCCCCCTCCCACCTCCCACCCAATATCATCTCTCTGGATCATCCTCGTGCCCCAGCCCCAAGCATCCTGCATCCTGCATCGAACATAGACTGGCACCTCGTTTCTTACACGATAGTATACATGCTTCAATGCCATTCTCCCAAATCATCCCACCCTCTCCCTCTCCCTCAGTGGCCAAAAGTCCGTTCTATATGTCTGTGTCTCTTTTGTTGTCTCACATATAGGGTCATCATTACTATCTTTCTAAATTCCATATATATGTGTCAATATACTATATTGGTATTTTTCTTTCTGGCTTACTTCACTCTGTATAATAGGCTCCAATTTCATTCATCTCATTAGAACTGATTCAAATGTATTCTTTTTAATGGTTGAGTAATACTCCATTGTGTATGTGTACCACCGCTTTCTTATCCATTCATCTGCTGATGGACATCTAGGTTGTTTCCATGTCCTGGCTATTATAAACAGTGCTGCAATGAACATTGGGTTACATATGTCTCTTTCAATTCTGGTTTCCTCGGTGTGTATGCCCAGCAGTGGGATTGCTGGGTCATAAGGCAGTTCTATTTGCAATTTTTTAAGGAATCTCCACACTGTTTTCCATAGTGGCTGTACTAGTTTGCATTCCCACCAACAGTGTAAGAGGGTTCCCTTTTCTCCACATCCTCTCCAGCATTTATTGCTTGTAGACTTTTGGATCGCAGCCATTCTGACTGGTGTGAAATGGTACCTCATTGTGGTCTTGATTTGCATTTCTCTGATGATGAGTGATGTTGAGCATCTTTTCATGTGTTTGTTAGCCATCCGTATGTCTTCTTTGGAGAAATGCCTATTTAGTTCTTTGGCCCATTTTTTGATTGGGTCGTTTATTTTTCTGGAGTTGAGCTGCATAAGTTGCTTGTATATTTTTGAGATTAGTTGTTTGTCAGTTGCTTCATTTGCTATTGTTTTCTCCCATTCAGAAGGCTGTCTTTTCACCTTACTTATAGTTTCCTTTGTTGTGCAGAAGCTTTTAATTTTAATTAGATCCCATTTGTTTATTTTTGCTTTTATTTTCAGTATTCTGGCACAAAGACAGAAATATAGATCAATGGAACAAAATAGAAAGCCCAGAGATAAATCCACACACTTATGGACACCTTATCTTCGACAAAGGAGGCAAGAATATACAATGGAGTAAAGACAATCTCTTTAACAAGTGGTGCTGGGAAAACTGGTCAACCACTTGTAAAAGAATGAAACTAGATCACTTTCTAACACCACACACAAAAATAAACTCAAAATGGATTAAAGATCTAAACGTAAGACCAGAAACTATAAAACTCTTAGAGGAGAACATAGGCAAAACACTCTCCGACATATATTACAGCAGGATCCTCTATGATCCACCTCCCAGAAATTTCTTTCTAAAATCTTTTGTTGGCTTATCCAAAAATGTACAACAGCCCAAGGCAACACGCACACACTGTGTATATATATATATATGTATGTATCCTTTATGTACGAGTGAAGTGAAGTAAACGTCACTCAGTTGTGTCTGACTCTTTGCTACCCCATGGACTATACAGTCCATGGAATTCTCCAGGCCACAATACTGGAGTGGGTAGCGTTTCCATTCTCCAGGGGATTTTCCCAACCCAGGAATCGAACCCAGGTCTCTTGCATTGCAGGTGGATTCTTTACCAGCTGAGCCACAAAGGAAGCTACTTACCTGTATCCATGTTGACATCTACTATATATTTATTACCGTATTTTTGCCTTATTTGTAGTTGTTTCTTCCTTGGCAGAGGGGATACTGGGGTGATAGAAGAATGTACCGATGTACTCGACTATTACTCTAGCACTGAAATGTGCTTGAAAAATTAAAAAACAAAAATCATTGCTTTGTAGCACTCAGTGGTTGAGCTTTTAGAGGGCAAGGATATATTTTGTTTATCTGTATATCTTCTGGTTCCTAGTACAGTGCTTAGCACATATGAGGCATTTAGTACTTTTTGACAAGTGAATGAATGAGTGAATGAAAACTTTGTTTTACTTGAGGTCACCAGAGCTGTTTTCAAATCCCATGACAAATACCCAGCACATAGACAGTAAAGAAAAGGAGCCTCTGTCAGTGAGTCACAGAAGAGACTAAAGGTCAAAGAGAAGATTGGAAATCTTGACTTTTATATGGAAAATTTCATCTCTGTGCAGTGACTCAGAT
The DNA here is from genome assembly GCA_006410875.1 of Neotragus pygmaeus. Classification (NCBI taxonomy): domain Eukaryota; kingdom Metazoa; phylum Chordata; class Mammalia; order Artiodactyla; family Bovidae; genus Neotragus; species Neotragus pygmaeus. The sequence continues at coordinate 224,618 of SJYV01005987.1, read as the reverse complement.
CTACCCTCTCTTTTTGGGTAGCTCACCTGAGCATCAATCAAATGATTAAAATGAAACTTGGATTCTTGTTTAGGAAGTTTCAGAAATTTCAAGTGGTCTATGTGCAGTTAGCACCATCTACCCAGTTGTCCTCCCTAACTCCTGGCACTAAGAAGCAAACTGAGGCCCAGAGAGGAAAGGAGAATTGCTCAAAATCCCATGCTTTGTAAGGGTCAGAGGCAGGCTTTGAATCCAGCTCTTCTGACCCAGGTACCAGCATTCTTTCTGCTGCACCTCTACTGGTTGGCCGAATGACTGACCTGACTACTTGGGATGGATGGCATCAATATTGCATGTGATGGCAATAGTCATGACCCAGATGCATCCACAGTGGTGGGCCTGGCCCTGAGGAGGAGAAACCTGCAATTTAAGACCAAGGACTTCATCTGGAAGAGAAGACACTCATCTCACGATGACCAGCGCCACTTGAGAGAGTGAGGTCTGGACCATCTCCCTAAGACCACTTGCTCTAGACTGGAGCAAGCATTTCCTACCAGATTTATCAGCTGAAATCTTGGTTCAAGGCATCAGTCTTGTAGAAGGCAGAAACTGAGATATAGACACTAGGNTCCACAGTGGTGGGCCTGGCCCTGAGGAGGAGAGACCTGCAATTTAAGACCAAGGACTTCATCTGGAAGATAAGACACTCATCTCACGATGACCAGTGCCACTTGAAAGAGTGAGGTCTGGACCATCTCCCTAAGACCACTTGCTCTAGACTGGAGCAAGCATTTCCTACCAGGTTTATCAGCTGAAATCTTGGTTCAAGGCATCAGTCTTGTAGAAGGCAGAAACTGAGATATAGACACTAGGAGAGAATCATAAACACCATATGTCAAAGTCCAGGAAAGTAAAGCCATGTCAAGAATTCAGAACCAAGCTTTTAAGCCCATTAGATGCAGGTGGTGGTAGTGGTGGTGGTGTTCAGTTGTGTCTGATTCTTTGTGACCCCATGGGCTATAGCCCACCAGGGTCCTCTGTCCAAGGGATTTTCCAAGCAAGAATACCAGGGTGGGTTGCCATTTCCTACTCCAGGGGATTGAGATCACAGTAAAGTAGATTGTTGGTGAGCAAGGAAGAGGGAGGGGGCTGAGTCCTGCATAGTTGCCTCTAATTGTAGCCTGTGAAAGAGTCTCAATTTGATGAGCTTGCTGATGTCATATGTGCAATGATCAAGCAGAGATGATAGAAGAATTCAAAGCTGCTCCTCTACTGATGTGCATCCCCAGCCCTTCAAAATGCACTTTGGACTTTCTCCCCTGTTTCTTTAACACTACATCTTTAATATACCTAACATGAACCATAACTTCCATATTTATTGTCAGAAAAAAAAAATACAGTGCTTTGGAATCAGCCAAAGAGATTATAGGTATCCATTTTCTGACTGAGTATTGGACATGCCTTTGACTGTGTGGATCACAATAAACTGTGGAAAATTCTGAAAGAGATGGGAATACCAGACCACCNCCTAGACAACATATTAAAAAGCAGAGACATTACTTTGCCAACAAAGGTCCATCTAGTCAAAGCTTTGGTTTTTCCAGTAGTCATGTATGGATGTGAGAGTTGGACTATAAGGAAAGCTGAGCACCGAAGAATTGATGCTTTTGAACTGTGGTGTTGAAGAAGACTCTTGAGAGTCTCTTGAAATGCAAGGGAATCCTTGCATTGAATCCAGTGAATTCTAAAGGAAATCAGTCCTGAATATTCATTGAAAGGACTCATGCTGAAGCTGAAACTCCAATACTGTTGCCACCTGATGCGAAGAACTGACTCATTTGAAAAGACCCTGATTCTGGGAAAGATTGAAGGCGGGAGGAGAAAGGGACGACAGAAGATGAGACGGCTGGATGGCAGATGGCATCACTGACTCAGTGGACACGAGTCTGAACAAGCTCTGGGAGTTGGCGATGGACAGGGAACACTGGCATTCTGCAGTCCATGGGGTCACAAAGAGTTGAACACAACTAGGCAAATGAACTGAACTGGGCCGAATTTATCTAGTCATGATTAACTGCTCCTCCTCCTTCATTTTCTCATTCTGTTGCTTATTCCTGAAATGAGTTTGTGCTACTTAGGTTCCTTGAGCCTCACATTTACAATCCATAATATTGACATGCCAATGATACCGGTCTCTCAGAATCGTGAAGGTAAAATGAGATGTGATAGTGCTGGGATGCCCTGATGCTGGGAAAGATGGAATGCAGGAGCAGAAGGGATGACAGAGGATGAGATGGCTGGATGGCATCACCGACTCAATGGACATGGGTTTAGGTGGACTCCAGGAGTTGGTGTTGGACAGGAAGGCCTGGCATGCTGCAGTTCGTGGGTTTGCAAAGAGTTGTACATGACTGAGCGACTGAACTGAACTGAACCAGAAAATGATGCTTCATTGAGATAATACCTAATCGAGTAAAATAAAGAGTTATATTTCTCAGGCGAGGAGGATGAGGGAAGAGAAGAGAAAGAAGCATGAGAGAGATGTTAGTTAATGGCCACAATTATAAAACTTTTACATTAGAAGTCAATCGTATCCCACTTTTGGAACCTAGAGTTTCTAATACTTTATATTTTAATTAATGATGCTCTTACTAAGTCATATTTCATTTACGTAGTTTCATGCCTTTGAGTGATGGAGAACGTTATGTTTTGTGGATCACAGTGACTTTAATATTGATCCCCATTCCCACTGTATCACATTGGCTTGAAGATCTGATTTCAGCTAATTTGTCTTTCACAATCAGCCAGGGTGTGATTTTTGAGGACAACTTATTGTGTTGCAGCAAATATACTTTGCAATGCAGCCAATCTGGTCTGGTTTGTGAAGCATGAAAAGATTTGAGGTCTCAGCTAATGTGCATTACACATGTCACATTCCACAAACTAGTCCTAAGACTGTGAGGGTGTGATCCATAACTCCATCTACTGACAGCAGACTGTGATATTTATTGCTGTGAAAATTCCCATGACAAATTTGTTTCTGTGGCACATTTACCATTATAAATTGACATGGAGCCATGGATGTGATGGCTTCAGATGTAGCAACCCCAGCACTTTATTATTTCTTTTTTCCAAGTCTGAGACTTAGGCTGCTGTGAAATTTTTAGAAGTTCCTCTTTCCCTGGGTTATTTTAAAAATAACCAGCAAATCATGCTTTTAATAGAGTATATTATTATTCAAACATTTTCTAAAGTTTCATCTGATTTCTAAATTTAACAATATGCTCTTATCTCTAAATTTTAGTCACTATCCACTTAACATGTATTTTTTTCATTATTGAAATATTCCAGACACTTCCTTGTGAAAGAAATCAGGACTAAATGTAACAGTCTATATAAAGGATATTTGTGAGGTGGGGTTCAGTTCAGTTGAGTTCAGTCCCTCAGTCATGTCTGACTCCTTGTGACCCCATGGACTGCAGCACGCCAGGGCTCCCTATCCATCACCAACTCCTGCAGTTTACTCAAATTCAGGTCCATTGAGTCTGTGATGCCATCCAACCATTGCATCCTCTATTGTTCCCTTCTCCTGCCTTCAATCTTTTCCAGCATCCGGGTCTTTTCAAATGAGTCAGTTCTTCGCATGAGGTGGCCAAAATATTGGAGTTTCAGCTTCAACATGAGTCCTTCCAATGAATATTCAGGACTGATTTCCTTTAGAATGGACTGGGTGGATCTCCTTGCAGTCCAAGGGACACTCAAGAGTCTTCTCCAACATCACAGTTTAAAAGCGTCAATTCTTCAGCGCTCAGCTTTCTTTATAGTCCAACTCTCACATCCATGCACGACTACTGGAAAAATCATAGCTTTGGCTAGACAGACCTTTGTTGGCAAAGTAATGTCTCTGCTTTTGAATATGCTGTCTAGGTTTGTCATACCTTTCCTCCAAGGAGCAAGCGTCTTTTAATTTCATGGCTGCAATCACCATCTGCAGTGATTTTGGAGCCCCCAAAAATAAAAGTCAGCCACTGTTTCCATTGTGTCCCCATCTATTTGCCATGAAGTGATGGAATCAGATGCTATGATCTTCATTTTCTGAATGTTGAGTTTTAAGACAACTTTTTCACTCTACTCTTTCACTTTCATCAAGAGGCTCTTTAGTTCTTCACTTTCTGCCATAACGGTGGTATTATCTGCATATCTGAGGTTATTGATATTTTTCCTGGCAATCTTGATTCCAGCTTGTGCTTCTTCCAGCCCAGCATTTCTCATGATGTACTCTGCATATAAGTTATGCAGGGTGGCAATATACAGCCTTGTCTTACTACTTTCCCGGTTTGGAATCAGTCTGTTTTTCCATGGAGGGGATTTCCCATTAAAGTAAACCTTCTACGTTGATAATTGTAGGATTTGATTTGTGGCTGCAGTTTGTCTGGGAGCCCTCTACTGTTTCTGAGGGACCCAAGAATGAATGAGACATTGAGCTGGCTTACAGGAAGTTGATAGTCACCTGAAGAAAGACACAAATAACCATAGAGAAGTAAACAGCCTTATCTCAGTTGGGAGTGATTTTACTCTTCAATGACAAATTGCCAATTTCAATGGGGATATCCCTCAGGAGTTAGATGTATACATATAAATCAATCCTAAATATTCATTGGAAGGACTGATGCTAAAGCTGAAACTCCAACACTTTTACCACCTTATGCGTAGAGCTGACTCATTGGAAAAGACCCTGCTGCTGAAAAGGACTGAGAGCTGGAAGAGAAGGGGCAACAGAGGATGAGACAGTTGGATGGCATCATCGACTCAATGGATGTGAGTTGAGCAAACACCAGGAGATAGTGAAGAACAGGGAAACCTGGTATGCTACAGTCCATGAGGTCACAAAGAGTTAGACATGATTCAGCTACTGAACAACAGCAAGAGCACTGGACTGGAGATATAGATGTGAGAGTTATAATGCGATAGTTACTGAAATCAAAAGACTGGTAAGATTACCCAGCAACAGTGTGTGGATGATTAAGACTCTGGGTAAGTGATGCCTGCATTTAAAAGGAGACACAGAAGGACTCACAAGGGCAACTGAGGAAAATATTAATACAATAACATTAGTAAACATTTTTAAGGAGTCCATACTATATGCAAAAAGCTGTACTAAGCACTTTATTTACATTAGTCTGTAACTAGCCTGGAAAATCCCATGGACGGAGGAGCCTGGTAGGCTGCAGTCCATGGGGTCGCAGAGAGTCGGACATGACTAAGCAACTTCACTTTCACTTTTCACTTTCATGTATTGGAGAAGGAAATGGCAACCCACTCCAGTGTTCTTGCCTGGAGAATCCCAGGGATGGCAGAGCCTGGTGGGCTGCCGTCTGTGGGGTCGCACAGAGTCGGACGTGACTGAAGCGACTTAGTAGCAGCAGCAGCAGCCTATTATTGCCAGCTCTTTTTAACAGTGGTTGAAGGAGGGATCAATAATATCAAACTTTCAATACAATGAGGACTAAATGTGTTCATAAACTGACAATTGGAAAGCCATTGGAAGTCAGGATAGCAGCTTCTGTAGAGGGATGGATCTGGAAGCTAGAGTCCAGGGGATAGAGAAGCCAGAAGTGTGGAAGTAGAGATAAAGGAGTTTGCATTAAAAGGATAAGAAAGAAAAGCACCATGTTTTAATAGAAAGAGACTAAATGGAAGGCATTTTCTTTTATGATGGGAGAAGGTTAAGAGTTGCAGATACTGGTCATAGACCTTCAGGAAAGAGATGAAAATTCCTTACAGACAGGAAGAGAACTGGCAAATTTTACAAGAAAAGACAGGGTAAGAGACTCAAGAGGCATTGCCTGGGGCCAAGCTGAAATAGGATACCACTGTCACCAGTCCATCAGTCCCTTTGAGCCCCTTTTTGGAATTTCATCCCTCTTACCCAGTTTGGGTTTATCTGAGCTATTCTTGCAGGAGGACCTCTGAGTGTTTTATCGTCACTTACCAGGACACCATGCTACAAAACCATATCACACGAATAATATACAATTGTCTACCTTCTCTATACCTGCAAAGCTGGGAGATCAGGGCCAGGAGGAAAAACACTTACTTTGGGACTATTGCCTATCCTGAGAGATGAAGGATTCCCAAATGAGTATTGCGTAATTTGCTTATTTTTTGTGTGTGGTCATCTTACTTTATAGCATGTTAATGTATATTGGATATTTCTTTCCATTAATACAGTGCTAATATGGAATAGTTTTCCTTCCCTAAACATTTTCCCATTTCTGCATCATAGTCTGACCAAAAATGTTTTTTCTGTACTATTTCTAGTCTTTGTCATTTATTTAACCACAAATTTTGAGTATCTGCAATGTACTAGGTCCTAGTTTGTAAGATACATATAATATGGTTAAGGCACTTGAATAGCTCACAGTCTATAAGAAAAACAGATAAGCAAATAGCAATCTAGAATAGAAAGAAATCAGTGCTTTAATAGATGTAATATATAAAATGATTATGCAAGCCAATGCAGTGAGTAACTATACATTCTCCCTCATGAAAGAAGTCTTCTACTCAAATACTGAGTTACTTACATTTTTAAAAATGAGCTGTCAAGAATAGAAACACCCCCCTCTCTTTGCTTGATGGATCCCCCCCCTCTTTTTTCCCCCCTCTTTTCACTCCTTGGCTCTTACCCTGCCAATTCTCTGCACGGGCTCCTTTTATATTCTGAAATCCCACTTAAGGGACTTTCTCACTGATTATAATGACATAGGTCTGTTTTCACAGCTGCGATCTTAAAGTTTCTTAATAATGCCATGTTTTAAACATTATCCTGAAATGCTAGAAGGTTTGAAGGTACTCAAAAAGTAAACAGTCGGCTCATATGAAAGGAAGAGAACAGTTGTAATATAAAACTTTCAACAATTTGTATAAAATCATTGGCACTTCATTGAAAATCTCAAGCTCTTGAGACAAAAAAATTTTCCCCCAAGGGGAACTAATTCACTAGACATGTGTGTACATTAGAACCAGATGAAGGTGATGCAGTAAATTTGGAAAGACAATTCCTGAACTTATTTGAAGCTGGAGACCAGGCATTTGTATTTCTATTGGCTTCTTTGGGCTTTCTAAGAATAATTTTCCCAGCAGAGCAGATTTTGGGAATTTGCATTTATGTTCATGGTCACCTTTGACATCTGAGACCCTGAGGACTTGACATCACATACTATTATTATTATAAACGGGGCTCCCAAGCTGTTCAGCTCAAATTACTACTTCAGTGTTAGCAAGAATGGTGCCACGTGGTGAGCATATGCTGTTTGTGAAAGTAAATGAAGCTTTAAGAATGTGTGACTCTCAAAAGGAAGTCTACTAGCAGATATCTTATATTGAAACCCTGTGCATGCTTTCATTCGACTATCATGTACAATGTTTAAAGACTCAAGGTTGTTACTGGAGAATAAATCAGGGAGCTCTTGGACATTTGGGTGGATATAATCAGTCCATCCTAAAGGAGATCGGTCCTGGATGTTCATTGGAAGAACTGATGCTGAAGCTGAAACTCCAATACTTTGGCCACCTCATGCGAAGAGTTGACTCATTGGAAAAGACCCTGATGCTGGGAGGGATTGGGGGCAGGAGGAGAAGAGGATGACAGAGGAGGAGATGGCTGGATGGCATCACCGACTAGATGGACATGAGTTTGGGTAAAATCCGGGAGTTAGTGATGGACAGGGAAGCCTGGCGTGCTGCGATTCATGGGGTCGCAAAGAGTCAGACATGACTGAGCGACTGAATTGAACTGAACTGAACTGAACTGAACTGATTCACCATAGAGAACGACAGACATTTTTCCTATGTTTATCCTCTTAAAAATGTATGTATTTCACTTCAGGGCTCAATAGATCTTTCAGATGGTATCTTAATAGAGCTTCCTCAGCACAGAAGTGATTTATTTCTTTCAGTGAAGGATTTACTTAAATCTACTTTTTGGGCATTTAGCATTATAACTGGGTGTAGAATTCCCTTACTTTGGACAGACTAGAAAAACTCCCAAGACTAATTAGGCAATTTAAATGGTGAATAATACTATTTCCCTGTGCATTTGCTTTGTGAGTTAAGATGATGAAGATTTAATCTTCTTTTTTTATGGTCTCTTTTGTCTGCGAAACTAAAGATCCACTTTTATAAAAGATTTTCCTTTGTTGTGTTTTAGAAAGGGATTTGACACCTGAATGGTAGTGGTAATGAAATTCTCTGTGGGTTAGGCTTCAAGAAAGAAATATTAACATGAAACTAATGAAGTATTAACAAATAAACTGAGTTCACAATGGTAGCCATTTACCTATGCTATATGTGATAACCATAGACGTAGGTACCAGTAGTTTGGAGCTTTGCATCTGATCAATGCCATCAATGCATTTCTAAACAAGGTGATTGGGGAAAACCATAAGAAATATTTTTTATCAGAATGAGATTATGACTACTTCCAACTGTTACAAAACTTTTTTCCCTTCAAGGAATTTATCTTTTTTTTTTTTTTTGGTAAGGACTAAAGTTCTAATACATTATAACCTGAAACTTGACATTAAATATAAATACAACTGAAATCAAATAAAGAATATTACATCTCTTCTCATATCCTATATATTCTCATTCTTCACAGGGAATAACCTAAGGTGCCAGGTTAATCTTGTTTAAATTGAGCCCTCAACTTCTGTCCACAAACTGATGGAGGATCATGTGAGGCAACAAAGGAGTATAGTTCTGATGTAGTGATAGAGGGTGAGTTACTGATAGTTTCAGAGCAAGAGAATGATAATATGCAAATGCCTTTTAAGGGCAATTAGTTTGGAAATCAAGAGTAAAATGGAAATGACAGATTGAAAAGATGGAGACAAAGAGTCAGTGTTGTATCACAGGGAGAACCTGGCATCATTTCAGAATCCTTTTTACCTGGTCTGGCTCAAGGCAAGTTACAGTGGAGGAGGACATTGGGCTCACAATCAGAAGGCTCTTGGTGACTTACGAAGGTATTTTTATAGAAAATTATAGAAACAGCTATCAGCTTAAAAAGAAGTTGATGAAGTTTCTGGAGACGTAAAGAGATGTAATGGGTATAGAGAATGAGAGCTGAAAGAGGAAGTAGAAAAAAATGAAAAGTAACCAGAGAAAGAAGCAATATTATTTCTAATTTTTTAAATCCATGAGCAATTTGTTACAATACAAGAGTGATGTACAGTGAACGTGAGTGTGTCAATAGTGAAATTGGTGATGGTGGGGAGGAATTCATGTGGCAGAGAGTACAGATCCTAAAAAATCAATTCCTCACCCAAGTGGTCCCCAAACCTGGGAAATTGATGATTATATGTTTGGGCATATCTTGTATTGGAGGGATCAGCACATGTTTCAATTTCCTGATGATAAATTTTGTGAACGAGTCTACTTTTCAAGGCACAGATGTTTCAAGACAACCCATAAAGGAGGTAAACTGGGAGATCCCTTGGTTTCTCTTTCTAAAAGCAGGAGGGAGACAGTTATTTATTGTATCAACAAACTAAAAGCATTAAAGGAAAATAAAAAGTTCATTAATATTTTCATGAGACAAATTTTATGGTTATCACTGTTCCCAGCAGGAGGGGATTCATAGAATCGAGAGGGGGCAGAGTGGAGGGAGGAGATGGAAGGGAAGGATAGTTACAGTGTGTCTGAGAAAGTGAACTAATTTGCCTACCTATCAGGAGCTGATTTTTATACCAAGAGTTTCTCTGCAATTAAAATGCTTTAGATGCTTCATTTCAAAGACATACAGGTTGACCAGCAGTTTAAATAATTGAAAATTGTTGGATAATGATCTCAATCTAGCGCCCTCCCTTCACCCAAACAGGACTTTTCAACCACCAGCAGTAATTACTCGGATTTTAGCTTTTGGGCACCAGACAGTATGTCACGATCAATAGCAGGTTTGTCATTTGGGAGATGCAGTTGTAGGGGAAAGGTGAGAGGCACTTCTTACTTCCCAAGCTTCAGAAAAGCAAGTCTCTTCTCCCATCCTTGGTCTGCTATACTAGTGGTGTGTATGCCTGCCTGTATAAGTGTGTAGTCTAGGTCGTTTGTTCCTTTTTATAAAAGTAATTTAAATTGGGATCTATGATATGCCAAATGGTAGTTGATTCTGTTTTTGAGAGACGCTGGTCCTTAAATAAAATGAAATAAGCGCAGTGTCTAATTTTTTTTCCTTTTATCTAAGATCTTTTATTGAAATTCTTCTCTATTTTAGATGTCAAAATAGAATTTAGCTCATAAACAGCTTAGAGAGTTTATTTTCCTGATCATTCTACTTATGAAAATTATGTAATATTTGAAAGACATGTATCTATCACAAATCAAAATTGATGCTTAAACACAAAAGATATGTTTGCCAAATTGCTGCTTCTCCCTGGTTCTCTTTTAGGGACATATGGTTATGGTAAATGGAAATCAGGTTTTACTATATGCATGCTTTTCTTCTTTGAAATTCACTGTTTTATTTCAAATTTGAACACTCCAGATTTTTTTTTTTCTGGTCTTCAGAGCTAGACTCTAATCTCTGAATGTCCTGACTCCAATCCCCTGACTTCTCTGCAGTCCTGTTACTGTAGCAGTTTAATGTTTTATTTCCCTCATTTGGAAGATTTGTTTTCATTGTTGTGGTTCCTATTGTCTTTGCCTCTGCACTGTTACTTTTGGCCAAAAAACCCAGAAAGTCTCTTAGCAGTTCACTGTAACCTTGGCTAGAAACAACAGGATCAGAGAAGGATTTTGCCTTAGACTGAGTGAGGGACAATTAACCAAGAATCACAGGGTCAGAGAAATCAGACAGATGTTGATAAAGATGAAAAAAAAAAAAAGATCAATTTGGATAACACTGAAAGAATATATACTAACAGAGCACAAAAATCTGACTGCATTTAAAATGTCATTACACTGAGTGTTTGAAGACCTATTGGGCTTCCATCCTAACATTTCTGCTTACCACCAGCTAGGTGACCACAAGCACTTAACGTCAGTGGATTTCATTTTCCCTCTTGGAAGGTCTGGATCATAGCAGCTTGCCAGGATTACGATAATGCAAATGTGAATCCTTATGCAAACAGTGCTTTGAATACCATTTATTCTTAAAGCCATATTATGCTGTAACTGTGGAAGAGAACTAAAGCTAGCTAGAGATGGGTCAGAGGGAATCTGATTTTCTTTCTTTCTTTCTTTCTTTCTTTAGAGTTTGGCTTTGGCAGGGGTAGCTTTAGAATTTGCCCTTAATTTGGCTTGAAATCTAGGTGCTTTTTTTTACGCTGAGTGACAATTTCCACTTACTGCTTTTATTAGCTTGACCTTGCTTTTCAATCCAAGTACTCGCTTATCCTTCACTCTCTAAATAGCAGATTCTTTCAGAAAACAGTCTCATTTTCTCTTACCTTGGAAATGGCCATGGTGTTATTTTTGCCCTTGGTTGTCTTCTGAGTACAGAAACTCTGTCCAATCCATCCTCCTGGTAACCTCATGTTCTTCCTGCTTGGGAGCATTCCTCCCCAGCAAGCTGCGCTCTTCAGCCCTCTCACACTGTCAAGGCGCTGAAACCATGGTTCAAGAAAAGCTCTCAAATTACTGAAAAGCTGTTCTTCACATTTAATAGTTCTAAAGGTGGCGTAGAAGGTTTTGTGCCATTTCTCTTTTATCTTATGCCATNTCCCCAGCAAGCTGCGCTCTTCAGCCCTCCCACACTGTCAAGGCGCTGAAACCATGGTTCAAGAAAAGCTCTCAAATTACTGAAAAGCTGTTCTTCACATTTAATAGTTCTAAAGGTGGCGTAGAAGGTTTTGTGCCATTTCTCTTTTATCTTATGCCATATTACTGTAGCTGAAGGTGAGAATGCTGAAAGGCATTATGATAAAACAGAGCTTTCATTCTCACCCTCATATTTAAACATCCAGAGGATACCAGTAAAGTGGGTAATTGCAGATTATTAGAAAAGACTCTTACACATTTCAGTTGCCATCACAGCACAGCAATTTACGTCAGCTCTTAAATTGTAAAGCTTCTTTATCCCTCTGTTGATTTATCAGCCAACAAAAACATTCATTTGCTATGACAGTTAAATTCTTCATAGAGGTTTGTGTTCCATTAAGCCCTTTATCTCGGGCCCATCCTGGTACCTATGATTTTAAGAAGTCAAAACAGGTGGCTTGAAAATTTTTCACTTTGGTGTGTTGTCAGAATTCACTCATTTTTTTTTTTTTAAGTGTAACTGATGTATAAAGAGTTCATTCATTCTTAATGTTATTTCTGGAAATTTATTGTTTCCTTCTCTGTGAATAGTACTTGTAGCTGGTTGTCTGATAAACTAGTTTTCTCTGAGTCCCTGAGCTGACCAGTGTCTTCTATAACCACCAGCTTTTCCTTGGCACCTTCTTCTTGATAACTTTCCTCTCACTCCAGTCTCTCTCTACCATTTGCCCATCCAGTGATCTCCAAATGACTGATTTGGCTTACTTAGTTTGAATTGCCTTCCACTCCAACCAGGTTTCCCCATGAGGCTGTTGGGAATAGGGTTCTATTTTGCTTGGTTCAGTTTTGTCATCAAAGAGAAACTTTCCTACTGTTAAAGTTGCAGGATGATGGATTCCTGAATATCTTAGGCAAAATTACCATATCGGTGAATAAATTTGCATTGTATCAGATTGAGTCTAGAAAAATGATAATATATACATGTTAAAGAAACTACACAAAGTACTAATGTATAAGATGTGTGTGTGTGTCTGTGAAACCTTCTAATGACTCATGTTATTTCTCTATTTTATTATAGTTAAGTGGAATATCCAGGGCAAGCACAGATACACTGTTGTAATGATAAATTATATAGTTTAATCCAACTTCACCAGTGATAACTCAGATACTTTTTACAAATGTATTTCAAGAACAGCTTTTTTCATGTTTGCTCCTAATTCCAGCAAAAATACCTAATTATAGAACAACATTAGTTTAAAAAAAAAAAAAAAGATTTGCTTAGGGAAAAGGTTTTATAAGTAATCAGTGCAAAGCAGAAATCTCTTGCTGGGAATAATGTGGGCCAGCCACGGTTTCTGTGAGGGTTTAAAAAAAATGTTTTGGGGGGGCGGGGTTCGGTACTGCCTGGGTGACCTCTTCTCATCCCTCAGTTAATCAGGAAATCAAAAGATGGCAAGCTGCAAGACAGACCCTCATTCAGGATAAACCCTGTGACCTCTTAACAGGTTACTGAATCTTTTGTGGGAGTTCAGCTGGCCAAGGGACTTTTTATATTTTTTGGATTTATTGATGAACCCGCAGGCTTCCAAGTGGCTCAGATAGTAAAGAATCTGCCTGCAGTACAGGAGACTTGGGTTCCATCAGGAAGATCCCCTGGAGGAGGAAATGGCAACCCACTCCAGTAATCTTGCCTGGAGAATTCCGTGGACAGGGGAGGTGGTGGGCTATAGTCCATGGGGTCGCAAAGAGTCAGACACAACTGAGTGACTGGCACCTTCACTTCATGAACCAGCAAAGCTTTGGCTGATGTCACAGAACCCGAGAGTGTAAATTCTATTCCTGGCTTCATCTTTAGGCACGGCTGCTATATTCTGTTTTCTTTAGAAACTCAAATGAGGTGCCATATCTTTAAATTCAAATATATGAGATAAAACAGAGCCTATTTTTTCTCTGTGAGCATATGTTTATCTCCTATTAACTCTAATGAGCTAGAGACATTCTGTAAAGAACAGCCTCATAAGGCAATAGTACTGAGTGTTTGCTGAAAAAGAAATGGGTTTTCTGTGGGGGTTGGGGAGGAGGTGGAAAAAGAACAAGAAGAAAGGACCTTCATGTATTAAATGGTTTAAAGATACAGTATATGAAAAAGAGATGCTTTTATTCCTTTTGTATTTTCCAAGAACAGTTCTGCCTGCAAATCCGCAAAATGGTACAGATACTAAAACATCACATTTGCCTACTGTGATTAAATTTCACTAATTACACAACCACACTTGGTATGTGGGCCTGATGCATCACCTTTTTTTTTTTCTTTTGTAATCATTGTTATATCCGTGCTCTATAATCAACATTCATCACAGCTAATTAGAGTTTCTTTGTCTGTTGTTTCTGAGATCTGACATTCCTAGGGTTCAACTGCAAGATTCATTTTTAAACATTTCTGAGCTCTGTAGGGAAAAAAAATGAAAATTCTAGAGCTGTATTATTCACAAATGGCTTTTTGAAATTTTAATGTATTATGAGTTTCTTATTTTACTGGATTTAAATGATTACTCTTGGTTCAGGATACCAAGTCCTGCATGATTTTGCATGACTATTCTATGACTTACAAGTACATTCTTGTTGGTAAAGGCATTGGCAGTCTTCCTCATTACTCAAGATCTTGTAGATTTCTACCTGAAGACAGACATTTTTGCAATATTCGTTTGGCATTAATGTTGATTTCTCTTCTAAAATGAATAGAATGCTGCAGATTTATATCGTATATAGGCTCAAAGCTTATGTTCATTCTCAAATGACGTTTTCTTTCAGCAAATGTTTTTAGTTATGGACACTTTAAATGCGAAATTACAGCGATAAGACAGCTAGCTGAATTTTACCTAGTCTATTACAACCAATTTCATCTAATTTCTAGATGTTGGAGCCCAAAGCTTTCAACTCACTCCTCTGTTTTCTCATCTGTAAATCCCACCATCTCCTACAGCCCCTTATTAAGGCAATTGTAACCTTTAAAGCTTTGATGGAAGGGTCAACCCAAGTGGAAGTCAGACACTCATTACCTGTGTACAGCCTACCTTCTTTATATTGTGTTATCCTACCTTGTTTTCACCATCTTTTAAAATCTACATTTTCATTGCTGCTGTTTGAGCCCGTAATTTGATCTAAGTCAATCCCTGATAAACAAACCTGTGTTTCTGAGCAACCATTTTGTTTCCTGCTCCTGGAAGTTCAGCATACACTGCATGATCTTGGCCTGTGAACATAGAATTACAATACAATCAAAGAGTCGGACACGACTGAGCGACTGAACTGAACTGATCAATTATAATACACTCTCTAATCTACAACCTGTAGATTAGAAAAGAAACAATATGAAGTCATAGTAAGCTTGAAGAGAGAATGAAAAGTCACTGTGAATAGTAGGAAAGCTCCACAGAAGTGATACTTGAATTGAGACCTGAAGATACTAATGATAATAAAATCTAAATTTTAAATTAAATGTANAAGTCATAGTAAGCTTGAAGAGAGAATGAAAAGTCACTGTGAATAGTAGGAAAGCTCCACAGAAGTGATACTTGAATTGAGACCTGAAGATACTAATGATAATAAAATCTAAATTTTAAATTAAATGTAAAGTAAAATATATGAAAATGACATCTTGCACTGCTCTGAGCAGCTAAACTAAATTAACTCCTTTAAACCTCAAGAATATTGTGAAAGGCCATATATTATACTTATTTGATAGATAAGGAAACTGAGGCACAGAAAAATTAGCTAACTTTAACAAGCTCACTGAGGCAGATTTTATTTTCCATAGATGCTATATTTTCCAAAGATTTTATTTTCCAGCAATACCTCCTTTTCCATATGTTCTTATTGAACTTTGCCATCTCCATATGAAAAGAGGAGGTCTAATTCCTCTGCTTGAATCTAGACGGGTTTGGGACTCTGATGAAATTAACAGAATGTGGCAGAAGTGACAGTGAGTGCCTTCCAAGGCTAGGTCCAGAAAGTAGATACAGTACCCACCTTGATCACTGGAACACTTGCAATGGAGCCCTGAGCTGAAATGCTGCCAGTCTGCCTGACCGAGACCAGTATGCTTTGAGGAAGTCCAAAGTAGCCTGAATGAGAGACCTTCTGGGCAATGTTGAGATTACAGAGAGAGTGAGGTGTGCTTGGCTAGCCCCAGCAGCTCCATTCCCCTTTGCCTCCACTGCTATCTGACTACAACAGCATGGGTGGAGCCAGAGAGATCTTGCCAAGCCTGTCCCAAATCTGTGACCCACTGAGACTGAGACAATAAAATAACTGTTGTTTTTAAACTACCAGATTTTGACGTTTTTTGTTATGTAGCAACGCTATTGGGAATAGTCATACAGTGGACAAGTATTAGAGCCGGAATCTGGACCCACTCTGACTCCAAAGCCACTCTTACTCCTTAGCCAGAAAATGAAATTCAAGAAGATTTATGCACATTCCTTCAGAATTAAGGGGATTCCCAGGTGGCATAGTGGTAAAGAATCTGCCTGCCAGAGCAGAAGATGCAAGAGACATGGGTTCAATCCCTGGGTCAGGAAGATCCCGTGGAGGAGGGCATGGCAACTCACTCCAGTATTGCCTGGAAAATTCCATGGACTGAGAAGCTTGAGGGGACACAGTCTGTGGGGTTGCAGAGTTGGACATGACTGAGCATGCAACAATCACACTCAGGTTTAAGTAAAACCTTCATGTTGCATGAATGTGCTGCAAAAATCTCTCTTTATAAATCATTATTTCTGAGAGAACAAAAAATGTTTTTGCATAGTGAAATTTTCCTTTTATGACTTAAAATTAAATGATGGAAGAATAAGAAAATGTTTAATGGGATCATAAACATATCAACTGTCATCATTGTAAAAGCTGACTGTCCAATGATTGGTAGATATATGTTGCATCATCGAAGTAATGATTTCTAACTGTAGTAAAATGACATGGCAGTTTAGATAGAGGGGGAAACAGTGATTTTTTTTTTAATGGTGCAATAATTTCTGAATAGGCAACTTGGAGTAGAAAAGACTGAAACTGCTTTGGAGCCAGAAAACTTAGATTTTAGTGAGCTTAACTTTCAATCTTGCCTTTAGTTTATTTACAGCAACTTGAATCATATCTCTCACACTAGCCAGTAGGCTTACTTGGTGTGGGAACGAGGCTTATCTTAAAAAAAAAAAAAATTAATGGGTTTTATCCTTGGATCCTCAAGGCCCAGCGTGAAGAAGCCGTTGAGTAAATGTTTCCTGAGGAAATGATTGTATAATATTGTTAGCCATCATCATCATGCTGTTCATTAGATCTCCAAAAACCATTCATCGTATACAACTAAAACTTTTTGCTTTGACCAGTATCACCTCTTCTCCCACTCTTCTCTTCTCCAGGCAACCACCACTCTACTCTGCTTCCATGGTTTCATTATTTTCGATCTCACATTAAAGTGAGGCTATGGTTTTTCCTGTGGTCATGTATGGATGTGAGAGTTGGACTGTGAAGAAGGATGAGTGCTGAAGAATTGATGCTTTTGAACTGTGGTGTTGGAGAAGACTCTTGAGAGTCCCTTGGACTGCAAAGAGATCCAACCAGTCCACNATATCATTGACGGATGTACAGATTAATGTTTGAGAGCCTTGGGCTTAAATGATCATGGAAGTTTACTAGTTCATACTGAATTGATTGCTTTTCCACGGTATTGTGAGGGAACTACAAATCAATGTTAACTTTGTTCCCCTGACACATAGGACTTGGAGATCCTTCAACCTGCTTTGAGTAGAAATGTCAAAGAGTTTTTCAAATAAATTCATTTTTATGTAGGAAAAATAAGGTCTGAGGAACAAGAGCTAGAAGAAATTAAGAAAGACCCAAAGCAGTAGCTTTCTATGAGAGATATAGCTAAGTCACCTCAAAACACTGCCCCCAAAATATTTAATCATTACCTCATGCCTAATTGGGTTTCCCTGGTGGTTCAGATGATAAAGCGTCTGCCTGCAATATGGGAGACCCGAGTTTGATCCCTGGGTTGGGAAGATCCCCTGGAGAATGAAATGGCAACCCACTCCAGTACTTTTGCCTGGGAAATCCCATGGCTGGAGGAGACTGGCAGGCTACAGTCCATGGGGTCCCAAGGGTCGGATACTACTGAGTGACTTCTGTTTCAGTTTCATGCCTAATTTATGGCAGAATATGCATTACTATTTTTCTAAGTAACAACTGTTGTTCAGTTGTTCAGTCATGTCCAACTCTTTGCAACACCGTGGACTGCAGCACAGCAGGCTTCCCTGTCTGCAGGGGGTGCTCTGCAGAAAGAGAGAGGCAGTGGAACTTCCCTCAGCAAAGCCGAGGGGTCCCGAGGAGAGGAGAGGTGAGCCTGCTGTCCCAACCCAGCCCCCTGGCAAGCGACAGACAATCGGGGTTTCATCTAAGCAGTTCCGCTTTATNAGTTGGACACGACTGAGCGACTGAACTGAACTGAATGTAGTGTTTGTCTTTCTGTCCCTGGCTTGTTTCACTTAGCATGATGTTCTCCAGATTCATCCATTTGTTGCAAATGGCAGGATTCCCTTATTTTTAAGGCTGACTAGTATTCCATTCTACATGTATACCATATTTTCCTTATCTATTAGACTGGGGTCCCCAACCCCTGTCTTCCAGGAAACCTGTCCCTGGTACGTAAGAGCTTGGGGACTGCTACATTAGACCATTGATGACCACAGCTGTGTTTATTTAGGTGGCTTTCATGTCTTGGCTATTGCAAAAAATTCTGCAAAGAACTTAGAAGTGCAGATATCTCAGGATTCATATTTCACAACCTTCAGATATACATCCAGAAGTAGGGTTACTGGATCATCTGATAATTCTATTTTTTTAATTTTTTGAGGAACCTCAGTATTGTTTTCATGTTGGTTAGACCTATTTACACTCCCACTAGTTGTGCTCCAGGGTGGCTTTCTCTCCACATCCTCACCAACACTTGTTACTTGTTTTGTTTTTGATATTTGCTATGCTAACAAGTGTGAGGTGACATGTCATTGAGATTTTTCTTTTCATTCACCTGATGACTAGTGATGTTGAGTACATTTTCAACACTCATTTGTTATTTCTATGCTTTCTTTTGAGAAATTTCTATTTAGTTCCTTTGCCCATTTTTTAAATTAATATATTTTTATTTTTGCCACTGAGTTGTATGAGTTCTTATATAGTAAATCTTCACACACACACGCACATATAATGGCAATAGAAGTAATGAATATTTTTTTATGTTGACTGATCTTTGCACAGTGTATGTATATACATCAAAACATCAAATTGTATACCTTAAATATGTATAATTTGTATTTGCAAAAGATATCTCAATAAATTTTTAGGAAAAAGGTGTAACTATAACTCATAGACTATCAGTTGCCTTATTTCTAGAATATAAGTCAGCAGTTTTGTTTGCAATGCAGAAATTATCAGCACTTGTCATACCTTGGATTGGGAAATTTTCTAGGTCATAGAGGGACCTATACTTCATAAATAAATAAATAGTTCCATTTAAAATTTGTCTTCTTGACACATTGGAGGATGGATCAATGTTATGAAGAAACAAACATTATTAGCACTAATAAGACATCTGTTTCTCCCATTGTTCTATAATGATGCATGAATGAAAGAGGATTTGAGAATCTGGCTAAAAGATAGATTTAGACTATCTCATTTTATTTTAGGTGACAGAGGTTCATGTGATTTCTTAATACTCTACTGGGATAGAAGTTTCTCAACGACGGCTACCTTAATTTAGAAAGTTGTATTATACTGTCATTAAAAATAAAGCCTACTCTACTTCCCTGGTTTGTGAAGTTTAGATGTAACCAAGAATATGACAATATGATGTAAATATACAAATGTTAGTTATGTGAAGCAATATATAATTGGTAATTATGATTATTAACTATGACTAATTTGTGTTGTCGACAGCGTAAGGGAAATATAGATCAAACGAGCAAATTGGTTTTAGTTCCTCATATGATTTTTTTAGCTGTGTTGTAGACTTGTCATAACTTTTTGTCTTCCTGGATAAGAGCTAACAGTTCAGGAAGACTGTGTTTTGTACAAACTTTCAGCTTTCCAACATATCATACTGTGAAGCTATTTTTTTGCAGCCACTTGGTAAGAGTTATACATAAATTACATAGGGAATTTGAATTAAAGGCAATTGCACTTGGAGGTGGTGGTGGTTTAGTCACTAAGTCATGTCCAATTCTTTTATGACCCCACGGGCTATAGCCCACCAGACTCCTCTGTCATGAGATGTTCCAGGCAAGAATACTGGAGTGGGTCACCATTTCCTTCTCCAGGGATCTTCCCAACCAGGGATTGAACCTTGGTCTCCCAGATTGTAGACAGTTTCTTCACCTGTCTGAGCCTGCAGGGAAGCAATGTGATTGTTAGTTTCAATAGAAAATTTTCAGTTAAAATTGCTTTGTCAATACACCCAAATATTTCAAACATATCTAATTATTAACAGATAGGACTATAAGTGGGCTTTCCTGACAGCTTAGGAGGTAAAGAATCCACCTGTAATGCAGAAGACACAGGAGATGTGGGTTCAATCCCTGGGTCAGGAGGAGCCACTGGAGAAAGAAATGGCAACCTCCTCCAGTGTTCTTGCTTAGAAAATTCCAAGGACAGAGGAGCCTGGCGGGCTACAGTGCATGGGGTTATCAAGAGTTGAACACGACTGAGCAACTGAGCACACACGAGGACTGCAATAAGAAGGCTATAATTTTTAGAATTGTTATTTAACGTCAGCATGACATTGATTTTAATATTTTTTCACATTTTGAAAAATTCTTGAAAAATAAATATATCTCTAGAAATGTAAGATGTGCTATAATGGCCTTTTTTCAGTGTCTCTGGTTTCATTTATTTAAAGTAGCCATTGTTTAATATAAGTTTTTCCTATAAAAATCTAATTTTCCATTTACAGCCTCATGGATGGACCCAGAGAATGTTAAGCTTAGTGAAATAAGTCAGGCAAAGAAAGACAAATACTATATGATATCACCTATAAGTGAAATCTAAAAAATAATACAAATGAATTTATATACAAAAAAGAAACAGACTCACAGACAGAGAACACAAACTTATGGTGACCAAATGGGGAAGAAACTGCTGCTAAGGAGATGCAAGAGATGTGGGTTTGATCCCTGGGTCAGGAAGCTCCCTTGGAGAAGAAATAGCAACCCAATGTAGCATTCTTGCCTGGGAAATCCCCTGGACAGAGGAGCCTGGCAGACTATAGTCCATGGGGTTGCAAAGAGTCCTTGGAGCAGGAAATGGTAACCCATGCCAGTTTTCTTGCCTGGGAAATTCCGTGGACAGAGGAGCCTAGCACGCTATAGTCCGTGGAGTCTCAAAAGAGTTGGACGGGACTTAGCAACTATATAACAACAACAAAATAAATCAACTATATTTCAATTAAAAATCTAATTAATTGTTTCACAATTCCTCTTGCTATACGAATTTCTTTTTTTTAATTTTTTTTGAATTTCCGATTAATATTTTAAAGAAGTTTTTTAGTAGAAATATGAAAGAAAAACAAAGCAATTGTGTATAGGACATGAGTGCATTTATATTGGGCTTCAAAATTTGCAAAGCATTTTTATAGATGTTATCATAGTTATTTTTGTCAACATTTTTATGAATTGTCTTCATATTCTTTTTCAAATGAATAAGAGACAGCTCACAAATGTGAAGTGAATTGCACTGTTTCTCACAAAAGAGTTAGAACTTAGATTCAAACTTCGAGTCTCAGAGGCTGAATGAAGTTCAGTGCATGTTACCTTATAGCTGTGATTGTTTCTTGCTTTTAGTCTAGGGGTCACGTAAGGAGTGAGGTCACTGGACTATAAGGATTGATCCTCCTCTGTGGTAGTCTAACACATTTCCACATTCCTCCTTCCTTTCCTTTGCCAATAATGAATAGTAGAAGAAGGAGCTTGACTGGGCCTTAGGAGACTCATGAAGGTCAAGCCTTTCGTCTGAGGTTCTCAGTTTGTTCCTTAGTGTCTAAGAGTTGAACAAGGTGCTGAAGTCTTAAACTGGAGCCACAGATGCACTGTTTTAAGGAAAGTCCTAGAATTAAAATCATACATACTAGTTATTCCATTGGCATTGTCAAAATTATTCAGAACACACGCATTGTTAATATAATTCATTCACAATTCTGTAATCTCAAAATGAGATCATAAAGACCAAGCACATTGTTTAAATACATTTCCCAATTACATCTGGGCATGTATGAATTTTCCAGAAATGTTGATTACTGTTGTATCTTAACCTATACAGAATTACATTAAGTCTGGGACCTACAGAGAAATTGACTTATGTGCTGGAAAAGCTAATTGCAGTAAGGAGCTTAGGTCTTCAATCCAGCAAGTCTATTGATTTGAAAATTACTATGATATGTAAGATATATCTTAATTTGGGGGGTAATTTTCATAAAATAGTCCTGTAAGAACAAAAATATGCATGATAAATTGGACCAAATACATTTAGTTTAGAGAAAATGTGAGTAAAAATTGAAAAACTTCTGATTCTGCCTATTTACTTTGTTCTGTGGCCAACTCTGTTCAGCACTTGCTAGTTCTTGAAAGCAGTATAAGCAATCACTAAATAACTATGGACTAAATAGATCATGTGATTTTCAAAATAAAAGCATGTTTTAGGAGAATGGTCAAATATAAAAAAACCAGATTCACAAATTTGCTTAAATATAGAAATTAATAGCTTATTTGTGTATATAATTTAACAGATCTTTTTGTGTGTCTGCAATTCTATTTTTCTCCTCCAACCAGAAATGCAATACTGCTCTTGCAAACATCATATTTAATTCTTTAAGAGACTGCAGTATGTCATTACAGATGGATTGATAGCCTTGATGATATCATTGAACTTTTGTCATGCCTAACCTGGAAGACATGCTATATGTCAGAGAATTTTTGTCATTCATCTTGCTTTTGAAAGGCCAAATTTATTTGCAACCTTGAATGACATTGGACACATGAAACAGCCTGAAATCTATCATGCAGTGAGTATTTTATAAAACTGCAATTTTAAGTCCTTAAGTATTGACATGGTTTTCAGAATCATCTTCAAATCCAATGACTTTCAAGTTTTTACTTATGAACACTGATTTTTCAGTGGGTAAAAATTTTATATTTTCATATATATTTTTTCTGAGTATTTGAGGTCACCAAATGTGCGCCTTGCTTTCTTTTACTTTTTAAAGAAAGGTGAAAAAATAATACAGTTGGAAATGCATGTTTATATTTTTTTTATTTACTAATATCAATATGTAACTGACCAGTGAACTAGTGATGAAGCTTATCATTTGGTTGGATTATTTAGGCAATTAAGAAAAAAACCTCAAATTTTATACAAATACAATAGGATTATACGAAAGTAGTGTTATAGGAAGAAGAGCAAAATTGTTTTAAGATTTCTGTCTGTAGAGCAAGAACTATGATATGTTACTATAAATTTATAATTCCATCTACATTAAGACTGAATTCATGTTCAATACAAATTAAACAAGAACAATTGAGTGCTTTCTATGAATCACACTTGACTTTTCAACTATAAATAAATAATAATAGCTAATGTTTAGTTAATAATAAAAGCTACTATTTAAAGAGCTTATTTCAAGCTAGAGACTGTGGTATTTTAAATTTTTCATATCAGTTGATCCTCGAAATAGTCTTATCTTAATAAAATACCTTTCCTGCTTACTGTACAGATAACAAAATTAAGAACTATGAATAGAAAGTGAAAGTGTTAGTCTCTCAGTCGTGTGTGATTCTTTGAACCCTATGGACTATAGCTCTCCAGGGTCCTCTGTCCATGGAATTCTCCAGGCAAGAACATTGGAGTGGGTTGCCATTTCCTTCTCCAGGGGCTCTTTTTCTCACCCAGAAATTGAACCCAGGTCTATAGTATTGCTGGCAGATTCTTTACCGTCTGAGCCATCAGAGTCCAAGAACTGTAAGGTTAGCCTCAAATATCTCATAAAGGAGTTTACTTTTGTTCTTCTCTGTGCCCTGGCAGATACAGACTTAAGCTTGATAATAAGAGCCATTGCTTTTGAAAGTGTGGCCTGCCCAGAGAACTCACCTGCTTGTTATATTTGCTTGTCATATTTGCTTGTCCTTAAAGCGTTTCTACTTTAGACCTGGTAGGAGGTTCTTGGTATAAACAGTGTGACACCCTCTGCTTTTATCAACTCTTCAGTACATAATGGAGAAGGCAATGGCACCCCACTCCAGTACTCTTGCCTGGAAAATCCCATGGATGGAGGAGGCTAGTAGGCTGCAGTCCATGGGGTCGCTAAGAGTCGGACACAACTGGGCATAAACATGGGTCTAGTTTTCAGGAGGATAGTAATCTCTTGTTTAAGTTCCACAGAGCATATTCTAAAATGCTATCTTTATAATTTGAACGTGAAGATTACTCCAGAAATCAGAAGCATTCACATTCATTGTTGCCTTCTCAAGTAAGGACCATCCAACTCATTGGTTGCTACATCCTTGGCCACAGGAAACAGACTGAATAGAATGCCAACATTCTATGTCATTGAGCACTTTAAGCTCATTACAAAGCAGCTTAACAAGCAAAATTATAAGGCTCATTCATCTACTTCCTAATAGCACACTACATATTCTAAAATTCAAGTAAAGACACTAAAAATTATATAACTGTGCACCATGACAGAGAGTATATAAAAAAGGAAAGGAAGGCGGTAGGAACCTTTTAGCCTTAACTTAAAAAAAAAAAAATAAATATATATATATATATATACACACACACACATATATATATTACATTTTTGTGCTGTTTTTCTGAAAGTATGTTCATTGTAAAAAAAAGTTGGGAAACACTAAAGTGTTTAGCAATAAAATAAAGCAAAAGCCATCTGCAATTACTTCAAAGATAAGCACTTTAACATATTGTATATGTCCTTGCATTTTAAAAAATGTATTGACAGATAAGTAGATATGTGGGATGGCCATTATATATGTATATGTAAATATACACACTCTTTGTGTGTCATAACATTTGCAGAGATAGATATTCTCCTGGAACATGATTGCTGTATAGTGGTCCTTGATTCATATGTGTCATAACATACTTACCACTGTTCATATTCAATTTCTATTTTTCCTAATCTGGCATTGAAAAATAAGGAATCATTATGGACACTTTTGACTGTTTCCTTACGATATATTCTGGAAAGAATTGCTGGGTGGAAAAATACATGCATGCATATACAGATTTTTATGGACCTATGAATCTCAGAAACTATTTCTCAGTTTGTGCTCTTACTAGCAAAGAATGTATGGTGTATTCCTTTATCACACCCTTATAATTTTACACATTAGCATTGATTTTAATCTTTGTAAATCTAATAGAAAAGGAATAATATTAACTTTATTTTCATTTTAATTTATTTGATTATTAATAATGTTAAAAAACATTTAACATTTATTAGACATCTGTATTTTTGATTTTTTTTTCAGTTTATTTCATTGTACCATATTTCTGTTTGGAACAGTTCACCTTTTCCTTTTGATTTATACTAGCTTTTTAATATATTAATAATTTCTGCCCTTTTGCCTTTTATGTGTCAATGTTGTCTTCATTTCTTGTTTGTCTTTTAATTTTGGTCTCAGAATGATAGACTTTCAAGTTTATGTAGGGTTATCTATTAGCTTCTTTCTTTTTTTTTTTACTACAGCTGTTATTTTAGTTCCAAAAAAAAAAATATATTTGTAAAATATCATTAGTTGTTTTTTATGCTACTAAAATTCTTCCTGAGCAGAAGGTATTTTAAGCCCTTTTAATGTTATTTTTACATACTATTTTGACCAATTATTTTACATACTAATTATTTTGTCTTTTATTTCTTTAACTCTTGCTCATGTGTAAACTCTATCTTATCAATCTGATTATGAGTTTTCTGAATGGTAAATTCAGTTTTACATTTGTAAATAGACATATGTGGAAAGGGATTCTTCCACATGATATTTATTATTTTAATATTTTAGAATCAAGACTGGGTATCTTTACTGACAGTTTTCTCTCATGTTATCTCCTAGAGATACACTTATTTACATTCTTTAGGAGTAAAAAGCCTTATCTTCAACTCTCCCGGGATCAGATGTCACAATCTAGGAAAAGGATTTTCAAATTTTTTAGTAACAGTTCAGTTCAGTTCATTTCAGTTCAGTTCAGTCGCTCAGTCATGTCTGACTCTTTGCGACCCCATGAATCGAAGCAAGCCAGGCCTCCCTGTCCATCATCAACTCCTGGAGTTCACTCAGACTCATGTCCATCAAGTTGGTGATGCCATCCAGCCATCTCATCCTCGGTCGTCCCCTTCTCCTCCTGCCCCCAATCCCTCCCAGCATCAGAGTCTTTTCCAATGAGTCAACTCTTCGCATGAGGTGGCCAGAATACTAGAGTTTCAGCTTTAGCATTATTCCCTCCAAAAAATCCCAGGGCTGATCTCCTTTAGGATGGACTGGTTGGATCTCCTTGCAGTCCAAGGGACTCTTAAGAATCTTCTCCAACACCACAGTTCAAAAGCATCAATTTTTCGGCGCTCAGCTTTCTTCACAGTCCAACTCTCACATCCATACATGACCACAGGAAAAACCATAGCCTTGACTAGACAGACCTTAGTCGGCAAAGTAATGTCTCTGCTTTTGAATATGCTATCTAGGTTGGCCATAACTTTTCTTCCAAGGAGTAAGGGTCTTTTAATTTCATGGCTGCAGCCACCATCTGCAGTGATTTTGGAGCCCCCAAAAATAAAGTCTAACACTGTTTCCACTGTTTTATTTAAACAGATTTTAAGTTGAGAGCTACCAAATATAAAAGCAGTACAAGCAAGTCAACCCACTTATTGAATTAGAGAAGTTATGCTACAGTGTTCTTTCTCCTGTCCTCCTCTCCATTCCTATTCAGGCCTTCCCTGACAGAGATATGTGAATCTTCAAGGATTTGAAGCCAGGTCTTCAGACCAGGAAGGGTCAAGTCAGATGCCTTTAGAGCCAGTTAAACAAAATAAATGAATGAGATAAAATAAATGAATGAGAAGGGATAGATTGTGGGAAAGACTGTGATGAACTGGAAAACACATAGAAAATATAAATGTGGTCCAAAAACATAGATTATTTTTCAAAGCTGTCTTTGGGGTATGCAAACCAGCATTACTTTTCTTTTAAAAATTCTACATTTATTTCAGGTAAAAATCTGGCAGTGGCAATTTGGACCATATTGATTCAGCTTTCAGTCGAAGTAATTTTGTCATAATATGCTGTTCTATGGTGGCTCAGATGGTAAAGAACCTGCCTGCAATGCAGGAGATCCTGACTCGATCCCTGGATTGGGAAGATCCCCTAGAGAAGGGAATGGCAGCCCACTCCAGTATTCTTGCCTGAAGAATTCCATAGACAGAGGAGCCTGGTAGACTACAGTCCATGGGGTTGCAAAGAGTTGGAGGCAACTGAATGACTAACACTTACTTACAGGTTAGACCTTATCTTTTAGTACAGGTCAATATTAGTCAAAAATTGTTGTAGAAAATGTTGCTCAGTCATGTCTGACTCTTTGCAACCCCATGGACTGTACAGTCCATGGAATTCTCCAGGCCAGAATACTGGAGTGGGTAGCCTATCCCTTCTCCAGGGGATCTTCCTGACCCAGGAATCAAACTGGGGTCTCCTGCATTGCAGGTGGATTCTTCACCAACTGAGCCATCAGGGAAGCCCAGAAAATGTTAACATTTTGGAAAAGCCTCTGTTGAAAATGTTCATTGTCTTATCCAATGGTCCTTATGTCCAAACAGACTTCCATAAGAATTTAATGACAGCAAAAATCTATCCCTCCAAAAAAAAGAAGCCATTTCCCTTTGAATGGTCACCAAAAATTATATAATGTATTGTTTTATTCTTTTTTTAATATAAATTTATTTATTTTAATTGGAGGCTAATTACTTTACAATAATGTATTGGTTTTGCCATATATCTCACACCTATTTTTTAAAGTAATAATGGCACGAATAATACTACATCCAAAACTGAAATTTAAAAGATATAACTCTACTATTATTATGTCAAATTATTTAATTTTTAATCTTTCCCAGCTTTCTTCATAAGAATATATAGCTTTTATAGTTGTAACTAAAACAGAGAAACAATTTGTAATCTATTTGAATATAACAGTTCTCCATGTTGATTTATAGCCATCACAATTATGACTTGTAATGACTGCACTGAAGTGATACATTTAATTTACTTATTTCCATATTGATGAACATTTCAGCTGTAATAAATGCTTTGTTTAATATATATATGACTTTCAGTTTTCTTTTTAATGGCCATAGCTTTTTTGAACAAGCACAATTTTAATGATTTTATCAGTTCATTATGAGGTCTGTGTGATGTTAAGTATGGAAAGGTGCTAACAGAGTTGAATTCCATTGGAATATATTTTTGGACAAATTCTTAAATGTGAAATCTCAGGACTCTTGATACTTGACCTATCCCAACATAGCTCCTTTTTTTTTCCAACAAAATAAGTTTAGAGAATAATATGTAAACTTGTACCCAGATATTTCTGAGGAAATCAGCTTTCACTGTTCTTTCCATGATATTTTGCAAGGCTCTGGACCTATTTTTAGAGTCTTGTCTTCTTTGTTAATCATGAATTCCTGCCTTATTGACTGATTCATGTTGTAAGAAGAATAAACAAGCACATAATACCTCCATTAATGGAGTTTTCTTTGGTTTGATGCAAAGAAAAGTAAGGGGGATCAAGAAATAATGTAAACAGGTATTCTTTTACTGGCTACAATGGTCTATATGATAACAGGCCAATTCTCTGCTGCTGCTGCTAAGTCGCTTCAGTGGTGTGCGACTCTGTTTGACTCCATAGACGGCAGCCCACCAGGCTCCCTCATCCCTGGGATTCTCCAGGCAAGAACACTGGAGTGGGTTGCCATTTCCTTCTTCAATACATAAAAGTGAAAAGTGAAAGTGAAGTCGCTCTGTCGTGTCCGACTCTTTGCGACCCCACTGCAGCCTACCAGGCTCCTCCGTCCATGGGATTTTCCAGGCAAGAGCACTGGAGTGGGTTGCCATTGCCTTTTCCAGCTGAGAACAAATAGAAAAGTGGTATGTAATATAAAATTTTAAAAAAAATCACTCATCTGAAGACATTGGAGAATATCATGGCAGCCAGGAATATCGTGAGACAAGGTGTCCCCTTGAGGGACTGATTCATTAGTGACATAGTAGGAAATCCTAAAGATGAGAAGAAAATTGCTGCTAATAGGAAGAAAAGGCAGAAAGAAGAGTCATCAGCCTCACTGGGTTGGGAAGATGTAAATTAAAATTCAGACCTATCATTGAGTTTGAGAGCTCAAAATTCTGGAGATAAGGTATCCCAGAGTTGAGTAAGACTATGAAACCACAGCAAAGAAGTAATCAGGAAAAAAGAAAACATAGTATACAACTTATTAATTGGAAATTGGAGATAAAGTACTAAGAATTGTTAAAAGAATGATAAAAAATATAGGACTAGCAGATGTAGGGAAAAGTCACTATGTCCAGGACTGAAGAAGAATGCCCAAGAAAGGAACGAACTTAGTCTCCCGGTTTTCACACCAGGTTGAAATTTACATCTAATTGGAGAGGTTTCCTTGTTGCCCAATGGGTGATATGAAAGTCTGGTGTGGTGCTGCTGGCCAGGGATGGTGGGCAGAAACCTGCGACTGGGGTGGCAGTGAGATTCAGTGGAAAGCTGATGGAGCACTGGTGAGACTTGCTGAAGGGTATGGACCACTGGGAAAATAGCTGCTTGCTGACAGGTAAGCTTCCCGGTGAGAGGGAAGTAGCCTGCTGACAGCTGCGGTGTACATGCCTTTGAAACAGAAAACACTGGAGTCAAACTAATGTCTCTTCCTCTTACAGCATTCCTACAGTACCCTTCATGAAGGCTTATCATTGTACCACCTGATGAAGTAAAAATATTTACAGGATCCAGCTTCAATATTATAAAGCAAGTCAAAAAAGAGTGGATTTGTAAAAATGAGCAAATTGTTGATGAAATGAAAAATTTCACTTAAGAGGTAGAATTTTAAAAATAATCAACTATATATTTTAAAAATGAAAAATATAATAACTTTAATGGAGAATGCAGTAGATGGAACTAAAGGTATATTATGAACAGTTGTTTATAGAGTTACTGACTAAATGACAGGTCAGTAGACCATATCTAGATGGAAGCAAATAAAGAAAAAAAAAGCAGTACACAAAACACAAAATATCATAATAGAAGTGACATAAAAATCAAAAGTCTCACAAATAAGTGTTATGCAGTGCTAAAAAGAAGAGAGATAAGATGAGCAATATTGTGAGAGCAGTTTCTGTAAAACTTAAAGACATCAAACCATAAAATTATGATGTACCTTAAATTCCAAGGAGGAAAGTTATATAAAAAAAAAGAACCACCAAACATTAAAGCATATCATAGTAAAACATCAGAAACAGAACAAAAAGAAAATCTTAAAAGTAGGCAGAGAAAAACAGTCACATTACATGTAAAAGGAAATTTAAATGATAATGAAATGTCACTTTCAAAATGCTTAAAGACAATGGCTGTCAATCTATGATTCTATTCCACTGAAGATACTTTTCAAAAATTATAGTGTGATAAATGGGAGGAATAGGCGAATCTGCACAGAAGAGTTTCAGACAACTTACATATATACCTCACCCTGAAGAAGGAGGAAGGATATCTGCACTCCTTAAATGTCAGCTGTGCTTAGTGACCTCATTCCAACAAATACTGGTACAGAAAGGAAGAAGAATAAGTGGAAAAATCTGACAAACACTGTCAGCCTTGACATAAACAGGGTTAAGTCAGGTGTTGATAGTGTGTACTCTTGATACGATCATGAAAATGGCACTTCACCGCTGTGGTCTTCTTCCTCAAAACACATCATCCCAGTCAAACAATAAGATAAACATCATAAAAATCCAAATTGAGAGACATTCTGTAAGCTACCTGGCAGTACTCCTCAGAACTGTCAAGGTCATCAAAGGCAAGGAAAATCTGAGAAACTGATAAAACCACCAAGAACCTAAGGGAACATGACAATTACATGTAATATGTTACCCTGGAAGGGATCCTGGGACTGAAAAAGGACATTAGGTTAAAAACTAAGAAAGACTAAATGAAGTGTGGATTTTATTTAATAATGTACCAATATTGGCTCATTAATTAAAACAAGTGTACCATACTAATGTAGACATGTTTACTAATGGAATATGAAATAAATGGGGTATATGGGAACTCTCTATCTTTGCAGTTTTTCTGTAAATCTGAAAGTGTTGTAAATTTTTTAAGTTTATTTAAAAATTAAGTGAAAAAATGTCATCTCCTAACAAAATCTGAAAAAATAGCATTGCCAGCAAATCCATAGGAAGAGAAACACTAAAAGCAGTTTTCAAACAGTGGGAAAATTATTCCAAAAAAAAGCATAAAAGTAAAAGAAGCAATGACAAATATCAGAAAAGGCAAATATGTAGATAAAGCTAAATTACTATTGACTATCTAAAATAGCAACAATAAATCCTTATGCCTTTTAAATATCTGAAATTCAAAAACATAAAAATAATATAAAAAGCAGGGAAAGCATAAAGATGTTAAAGTATAAGTTTCTAGGATTGTCAGGGAAGTGATTAAAATACTAATTTATATTAGACTTTAATAATAGATATTGTAATATCTACAGTAACCACTAAAAGGATGATAGAGTAATATTTAACTGACAACTTAATAAAGAGTGCATATAAAACACTAAAAATAATAAGTTTAAAAGGATATAGAGAAGAGAGTAAAAGTAATGTAAAATAAATGGAAATTTAGAAAAATAAGAAAATAAATGGTAAATTTAATCCAAATATGTAATTACATTAAAAGTCAATGATATAGTACTATAGTTTAAAGATATTAGTTATTTAAAATAACACATACAAAGATACATGAATATAATTTCTCAATTTAGCAAATACATAAAAATTCAAAAGTAAAATTTAGAAAATAAAATGTTTTTGAACAAGACCAAGTGTCTGGGACCTTTTGGTGTGAACCAGATGTCTTATGGACAAGATGTCTAATGGAGTTTTTGTACAAGACTAAATAGCAAGAATTTTTTGGCATGGACAAAGTGTCTTAAGCATGTCTTAGACAGGACCATATTTTCTAATACCTCAATTTTAATTTAAAAAATGTAGCCGGAGCTAAAGAGGAACATTTTACAATAGCAAAGGTTTAATCTGTTGGAAGATGTGGCAGTTCTAAACTTGTTTGCCACTCAAAATAGGGCTTCAAAATAAATAAATCAAAAATTGCAGTTATAAAAGAACAAATATAAAATCAGAGAGAAGTTACTATGCCTCTCACTAACTGATATATTGACAAACATTAAAAATTGATAAGGATACAAAGATATGAGAAGCATGATTAATAAACTTGACCTGATTATACATTTTTCCTAAATGTATAAATATCACACATATATCATCTGAATCTGCCTGCAATGTGGGAGACCTGGGTTCGGTCCCTGGTTTGGAAAGACCTCCTGGAGAAGGGAATGGCAACCCACTCTAGTATTCTTGCCTGGAAAATTCCATAAACAAAGGAGTCCAGTGAGGTTTAGTCTGCTGCTGCTGCTGCTGCTAACTCACTTCAGTCGTGTCTGACACTGTGCGACCCCATAGACGGCAGTCCACCAGGCTCCCCCGTCCCTGGGATTCTCCAGACAAGAACACTGGAGTGGGTTGCAATTTCCTTCTCCAATGCATGAAAGTGAAAAGTGAAAGTGAAGTTGCTCAGTCGTGTCCGACTCTTAGCGACCCCATGGACTGTAGCCCACCAGGCTCCTCCATCCATGGGATTTTCTAGCAAGAGTACTGGAGTGGGATATAGTCTATGGGGTCACAAAGAGTCAGACACGACTGAGCTACTGACATACACACATAATTATAAGTTCATATATACATAAAAAAACGTAGCACCTGGCAACTGTAAGATATACTTTACTTACAAGTAAATATAGATTTCTTTAAACCAAAATTGACCATATGCTGGAATATAAATCAAGACTTAACAAATTTTGAAGAACTGAAATCATGAAGAACATATTCTCTGTACACAGGAGAATTTATCATTTCATAATAACAAGATGATTCGAAGTTCCTCAAACGTTTGAAAACCCCCCAAATATACCTAAAATGACCCAAACAAAAAAAATGTTAATTTAGATTAGGAAGTATTTTGAGTTGAATGATAATTAAGTCATAACACAGCAAAGCCTGTGGGATGCAGATAATCCTTATTTTTAGGAAAATGTATAGCCTTAAATGAACATATCAGGGTGATACACTCTCTCCAAGAAGGCTACCATTAATTTCTCGCTTCACTGGACACACCTACAAAGCCCATATTGTGAGAAGAAATTCTTCCATCTCCTGGAATCTCAGCTCACCTGTGCCTGCATTATCCAATAGATGTCTAAGAAGGGACGCTTTGTGACTTTCAAAGCTAGGTCATTAGAAGCCTTACAGCCTCTGTCTGGATCTCTTAGAATTGTTTCTCTGGGTAATAAAAACCACCATGTATTGGAAAAATGTCCCTATCCTGAGACCACCAGGCAATGAGAAATTCAAAGTTAGGCATATGGGCATATGGAAATAGAGATGCCCGAGCAGTCTGTCTTATGTTCCAATAGTGTGCATGCTCAATTGCTTCAGATGTGTCCAACTCCTTGCGATTCTGTGGACTGTAGCCTGCCAGGCTCCTCTGTCCATGGGATTCTCCAGGAAAGAGAACTGAAATGGGTTGCCATGCTCTCCTCCAAGGGATCCTCCCGACCCAGGGATCAAACCAGCATTTCCTGCATTGCAGGGAGTTCTTTACCACTAGAGCTGCTGGGAAGCCTATGTTCCTCTCAGCCCAAATCCCAATATCTGAATGACTAAACCTGTGTGCAAATCTAACCCAAGCTGGCACCTGACTGCTAGGATATGTGAAAACTCAAATAAGGACCACCCAGCTGACTTTCCAATCCCCAGAAATGTAAAAGATAATAGTAAATTGCCTCTATAAGTCAGTTAGTTTAAAGATGGTTTGTTTTATACTTATATGTAATCAGAAATATTTTTAAAGAATAAAAGCCAAAACTCAGTTAACTAAATTTCAAAATCAAGAATTTAGAAGCAGAGCTCTGAAAGAAATCAATACAGCCAAAAGTTTGTCCTTGGAAAATATGAAGATATTGGGTTGGCCAAAGTATTCATTCCGGTTTTTCCAACTAGATAAATAGATAGGCAAAAATCTGATAGAGATGAGAAGATGTACATTATTTATTTCAAGAATAGGAAAAGAACCTTGCCACAAATTGAACAGGCATTAAAAAGATGGTATGAGAATGTTATAAATAGCTTAACAGTAATAAACTTGAACACTTATATGAAATGGAAAAATTCCTTCAAACATAATTTGTCTAACATGTTTAAATGAAAATATTCTTATTCTTATTTATTTTAAAAGTGGAATCAATAATTAAAAGTCAATGGACACATACACACATACACAAACACAATTCCAGGCCCAGACAGTATTATAACTGAATTCTTCCAAACATTTAAGTAAGAAAAAACCTTAAACAAAATTTTTCAGATAATAGCAAAAAGTGGAAAAATGGCCTCTTTGTGATACAAATACTTAAGAACTAAAATAGACAGGAACTTTCCTAATCTGATAAAAGTAATCTATTAAAAAAAACACCCTACAGTACACAGTATTCCTTACAGTAAAATGTTAAAATGTATCTTTATAATTTCAGAAGCCAGACAAGGATAAACACAGCTACAATTTCTCTAGCATTCTATGTGATCCACTAGTTAAAGAACCAGTATTTTAAGCATTGATTGAACAAACAGACAAAATATTTGAATAAGCACTTAAACAAGATTTTATCCAAATGGCCAATAACATGAAAAAGGTGCTTAACCTAATTAATCATCTGGAAAATGCAAATTAAAATTACAATGTGATGCTATTGTATACTCTCCAGAAGAGCTAAAATGAAAAACAAAATAAAATGTCCCAAGCACTACAAAGGACAAGTAGCATCTGGTCTCTAACACACCACTGATGGGAGTGTAAATTAGAATCGCCTCTTTAGAAGACTATTTGGCTGTACTACTAAAGCAGACTCTAACACAGCTTTTGACACAGCAATTCCAATCCTAGATATATTACCCAACAGAAATGTATATGTAGGTCTATCAAAGGCATGTGTGAGGATGTTCATAGAACGCTCTTTACAATAACCAAAAATAAGAAAATAGGTAAATTCCCATTAACTCTGAAATGGGTAAATAAAAAATATGGTATATTCATATATGTGAATGATATACTGGAATAAAAATGAACAGACTACAGGTACAGTCTCGTAATCTCAAACAGAATACTGGACAAAAGAAGACAGACACAAAAATATGCACAGTATGATCAGTTATGTAGAACTCAGAAAGACTAACCTCTAGTTTTAAAGATTAGGACGGTTGTACCTTCAGCTAGGCAGAACAGTCTGGGTGTTAGCAATGGTGGCAGAACACTCTGGGTGTCTTTGGGGGTTGCATTGCTATATTTTATGTTTGAAAACTTATCAAACTGTTGCAGGAAGGGGGACCCCTTCCAGGGCCCAAAAGTGGTCTCTTGTCTTACACTCAGAAATGAATTGTCTGAGGAGACACGTGTGCTGACAAAGCAAGAGATTTTATTGGGAAAGGGCACCAGGATAGAGAGCAGTAGGGTAAGGGAACCCTGAAGGACTGCTCTGCCATGTGGCTTGCAGTTTGGGATTTTTGGTGATGGGATTAGTTTCCCAGTTGTCTTTAGCCAATCATTCTGACTCAGAGTCCTTCCTGGTGGTGCACACATCACTCAGCCAAGATGAATGCCAGCAAGAAGGATTTGGGGAGGTGGTCAGACACATGGTGTCTCCTTTTGATGTTTCCTGAACTCTTCCAGTTGGTGGTGGCTTATTAGTTCCATGTTCCTTACCAGGACCTCCTGTTGTAAAACAACTCATGCAAATGGTTAGCAGGGGCCTGGCCAGGGTGGGTGGTTTCAGTGTGCTTCCCCTAACAAAACTTAAGACAAGTTTACTTTTGTATGTGTATGGCATACTTCAGTAAAAATTTACCTGCTGCTGCTGCTGCTAAGTCTCTTCAGTTGTGTCTGACTCTGTGTGACCCCATAGATGGAAGCCCACCAGGCTCCCCTGTCCCTGGGATTGTCCAAGCAAGAACACTTGAGTGGGTTGCCATTTCCTTCTCCAATGCATGAAAGTGAAAAGTGAAAGTGAAGTCACTCTTAGTGACCCCATGGATACAGCCTACCAGGCTCCTCTGTCCATGGGATTTTCCAGGCAAGAGTACTGGAGTGGGGTGCCATTGCCTTCTCCAAAAATTTACCTAAAATCTAATAAAATTTATTTCTATAGCTGCAGAGCCAGGCCTCAGGCAAAATCAGTTTTATCCAGTTGAGGTGCACCAAGCCACACTCTGCGTCATTTTTTTTGAGTTAGCAGTGCTCTGCAGTCTTGAGTCTACCATTATGGAGACTCATCTCCGCTTTCGCAATGCTTCTACATTGTCAGCTTCTTCAGCTGGTCCTGACTTAACTCATTGCCCACCCCTGTCTCTCTCTTCTTCACTCTCCCATCTTTACTTGCTACCTCCCACTTCGTTTTCGCCCCCTCCACCCTCTCTCTCTTCCAGCCACAATTACCTCATAAAACAAATACCACTGTCAGCAAGTCACCATACACAAGTGGCTACTATGAGCAGAACCAGGTCACTCACTATCGAAAATACAGATAATTTGGAATGCTTAACAGCTGCAAGCTGGTTGGGGTGTACATAAAATCAAGCCCTATCTGTAAGGATGCTTTCTGACCACAAGTTAAGAAGTGGACTGTGGACATATCCAGCACATGGACACAACCACATCACACTTCTGTTTAGTCCTCCAACCCAGCTGGATTTGAACCATTGGAAATCATGAAATTACCCTTTTACCTTCCCTTACACTGTCTAGTGCAATGCCAAAGATATAGTAGTAATGTTAGTTGCTCAATTGTGTCCAACTCCTTGCGACCCCATGGACTGTAGCCTGCCAGTCTCCTCTGTCCATGGGACTTTCCAGGCAAGAATACTGGAGTGGATTGCCATTCCCTTCTCCAGAGGATCTTCCTGACCCAGGAATCGAACTGTGGTCTCCTGCATTGCAGGAGAACTCTTAACCCTTTGACCTACAGGGAAGACCTAAAGATATAGTGGTTCAGTTCAATTCAATTCAGTTCAGTTAAGTCGCTCAGTCATGTCTGACTATTTGTGACCCCATGAACTGCAGCACACCAGGTCTCCCTGTCCATCACCAACTCCTGGAGCCTACCAAACCCATGTCCATTTAGTCGGTGATGCCATCCAACCATCTCATCCTCTGTCATCCCCTTCTCCTCCTGCCCTCAATCTTTCCCAGCAACAGGGTCTTTTCAAATATGTTAGCTCTTCGCATCAGGTGGCCATAATATTGGAGTTTCAGCTTCATCAGTCCTTCCAATGAACACCCAGGACTGATCTCCTTTAAGATGGACTGATTGGGTCTCTTTGCAGTCCAAGGGACACTCAAGAGTCTTCTCCAACACCACAGTTCAAAAGCATCAATTCTTCAGTGCTCAGCTTTCTTTATAGTCCAACTCTCACATCCATACATGAGTACTGGAAAAACCATAGCCTTGACTAGATGAACCTTTGTTGGCAAAGTAATGTCCCTGCTTTTTAATATGCTGTCTAGGTTGGTCATGACTTTCCTTCCAAGGAGTAAGCGTCTTTTATGGCTGCAATCACCATCTGCAGTGATTTTGGAGCCCCCAAAAATAGAGTCAGCCACTGTTTCCCCATCTATTTGCCATGAAGTGATGGGACCAGATGCCACGATCTTTGTTTTTCTGAATGTTGAGCTTTAAGCCAATTTTTCACTCTCCTCTTTCACTTTCATCAAGAGGCTCTTCAGTTCTTCACTTTCTGCCATCAAGGTGATGTCATCTGCATATCTGAGGTTATTGATATTTCTTCCGGCAATCTTGATTCCAGCTTTTACCTCAATAATTATTTATCTGAGAAGTCTACAACCAAATATTTAATAGATAAATAAGTGACCTTGTGTTCTAACTTGCTAGTTCTTCTTCTCAGTCTCATCCTGAAATGATGACTCGGATGTGAAATTTCTTGATCTGCACCATAAGCCTCCAAATTCCCTAAACTTAGACAAGGACACTGTTCAAAAATATATCAAATACCAAAGATTATGACCTGTCTTTTTCTTTACACCAAAATTGGAGTGTGTTAATTAAAATAAGGTATTATAATTTTATCTCACTTCATCTGATGTCAAATGGTGATGTCATGCTGTGATGGTATATTTTTAGGAGAGCCACTGAAGTCTTTTTGTGTGTCTAGCTATAGGAAAGCTAATTTCCGTTTATATATTCAATTGCAGATATAAATGAATGTAGAGCTGACAATGGCGGCTGTCAGGACCAATGCTGTAATACAATTGGCAGTTATTCCTGCAAGTGTCAAGCTGGCCAGAAGCTGGAGGAAAATGGCAGAGGATGTAGAGGTAACAGTTGGGACTGTCTGCTTCCTGATAAGAGAGAACATCTATGTAATGCAAAAGAGGGGGATGTCTTTGATCCAGAGCCAGTTGAAATGCCTGGGCTGAATGTCGTCAAGAGCACAGATCTTCCTCTCATGTCTAGATTACAAAATTGTAACCCTAAAAACACTTCAAGTAGCTTATTATAAGAAACATATGATTATACACTGGTTTGGCTGTGTCATGTTCTGATTATGGAATTTCAATCGTTCACTTAAATCCCTGGGTAAAGTACATATTTGTGAAAGCATTTTGTTTAATTCTAAAGTGAAAATGGTGCTTATCATAAAATACTCGTGTCTTGTTACAATAGAAATAAAGAGACGCAAAAGCAACCACAGGAACAGTATTTTTTATATAGAATTAGCTTTCCCGCCACAAACTTCCATTTTCTGACTCCTTTTAAAATTAGTTCCCTCCGTCCTTTATTTATTAATTCATCATTTTGTTCATTTGACAGTCATTGAGTTGCTGCTCTTTATCAGACATTATTCCATGCTCTAGGGATATAGAAATTAATGAGAAATAAATTCTGCCCTGAAGGAGCTCACTGATTAGAGGCAAAGATTGAAACATAAGCCAAAAACTTTACAGAATAGTGTTTTAAGACATTATAGAATGAGGTTAAGTGCATTGAATTCAAAGAGACCTGGATTTTAGTCTCAACTCTGTCACTTACAATTTCTGTAACCTTGAGCATGTTATTTAATCTTGCTAAGACTCTTTCCTCCTCTGTAAAATTTGGGATAATGGTAGCTCCAAAAACCACAAAAGTTGCTGTGGGAATTAAATAAGATAATGCATCTAAAGCCCTTAGCATGGTGAGTGGCTATAGTAGGCATTCAAATGGTAACTATGAATTGTACTCTAATTTATGACCACATTGTTTCCCAGATTGGGAAAGTAATTGGGACCAGAGACCCCTTCCTTGTCTTCTTCTAAAAAAGAAAAGATACCCAAAATATAATAATCTCTTGTACCATGCTTTTTAACTGTTCTTTCTGACTTTTTCCCTATCTGTTTTTACCATTTAAATGCTTGAGCATTTAAGGTATTCAGCCTTTTTGTTTAGATCACATAGAAATGCATTTATTTGGTTTCCCCAGTGACCTTACAAAATCAAACTCAATTTTTCCCCTGACAATGTCAGTTCTTAATGGTACATGTATGAGTAAGTTAATGGGAGAAAACAAGAGAAACAAAAGTCATTCCACTGAAGGTGTCTGGGACTGGGGCTGTGGGATTGTTGGGACTGCCAAGACAACACAAGTTGTGGATGTGAGTAGGCTGGAGAATTTCTCAGATTCTCAGGAAGCAGTGCAGCTCATTCTCTTCCGGACCATCTCTGGCACATAGAAACAGGACGGGCTGCAGGTAGACAACCATATGTTTGAGGGTGACTACATCTGGAACTTTCTGAGACAAGTTTCATTCCAGGCATGGTCCTCTGTCTGTAAGGGTGTGTATTTATAAAGACAAGTCCTATATTCAACCAGGTTCTTTTCCATTCAAGTGAGATCATCTTTATTTCTGATGAGACTGAATGATGTTTTCAGTATGGATTCAATATCAGAGGACCAGAGGGATCACCACCTCCTGGGGTCCAAATGATAGGTAGACTAATGCCCGTTGAAGTTAGCATGATCTGCCTGATGAGAATATAATTTTCACAACCCTCTCCACTGCCTGACAAGCAGTGAACTCTTCGTTTCTTTTTGGCTGAGTATTATTATTATCAACATAATCATTATCATGATACATTTGAAATGCCAGTAGGGCAATTAGCTGTGTTACGTTTGACAATTATTGTTGTTATTTTTATAGCAACTATTAGTCTGGTAAGGCATGATAAACTTTATATCCACTGATTTATTTATATGCAATTATCTCATATTTTAATTGAAATTAGTCACTTTTCATATAAATAACATTTTTAGAGAAGTGGTTTCCATGCTTTCATGTAACTGATGTTCATTTCTGCACAATATATAAGAGTAACTTGGGTTATTTGTGAGAATTAAGAGGTTGACACTGAATTAACACTGACTTCCTATTTACTGAGATGTAGAACTGGGACTGATGGTGTGGGATGGAGCAACTTGCCAAAAAAAGAACTACCTCTCTCAGTCCCCTACTTCCTAGCATCTTTTCTTATTCGTTTCCTTGAATGACCATTTGATATAGTGATGGTAATGATTCATTTTGGTGGATTGTTGAACATGCAATGATCTCAGATCATAATTTAATAAAAATAATAGAGGTTGTTTTGAAATTAAATTTATCCAGAAAAGGCAATGGCACCCCACTCCAGTACTGTTGCCTGGAAAATCCGGTGGACAGAGGAGCCTGGTAGGCTGCAGTCCATGGGGTCACTACTAGTCAGACACGACTGAGTGACTTCACTTTCACTTTTCACTTTCATGCATTGGAGAAGGAAATGGCAACCCACTCCAGTGTTCTTGCCTGGAGAATCCCAGGGATGGGGGAGCCTGGTGGGCAGCCGTCTATGGAGTCGCACAGAGTCAGACCCGACTGACGTGACTTAGCAGCAGCAAAGCCATTGCAAATGGGCATTTCAATTCATGTGAGGGCACTAATGAGTCATTCATACATATTTACTTGATGCTAACAGTAAAGGTTGATTGGTTTCAAAGGCTATTCTGTTGAATGCTGAAGATATAGAATTAAACAATCATTTAAAGAGACTTTTTCTTTGCATTTATATAAATTGTATTTAGCTACTTGAATTTTAGCAGACATTTATTGTAGCATGACTCTACCCTTTCAATGGAATTGAAGCATTTATAAATGGCTAATCTTATTCCTTAACCTTTTCTCTAAAGAGCTATAAACTTGTGGAAAAGGCTTCTGATTAGCTCAGGTACATGAGTATCCCCTTCTCTCAAGCATAGCAATGAACCTAAAACACAGTTTCTAACCCACTCTGCAGATAGATTATTATAATGTGTAAATTAAATGTACAAATAACTGCATGCCACTGAACACTGAGAATATATATATATATAATTTATATATATATGAAGGACATAATTTTTTCTTCTTTGATTTGTTAATATCGGGTAAAATATTTAAGGCTTTTCAAAAATGCAACCGTCTTTGCATTTCAGGAAAAAAATAGAACTGGATTTTGTCACTTTATTTGCTATTAAATCCAATTTGCTATAATTTTATCATATTTGCATCTATAATCATGAGTGAAATAGGCCAGTAGTTTGTGTTTCTCATTTGCTTTTTATGGCAGTGGTTCTCAAATGAGGAATTTTGTCCCCCAGAGATGTTTGGCAATGTCTGAAGACATTGATTTTTACAACTGAGGGGAGGGAGTACTATTGGCATCTATTGGGTTGAGGCCAGGCAGGATACTGCTAAATGTCTTCTTCTGTTACTCTGATTGTACATATGCTGGACCTTATTCTATCTCACATGCTGCTTTCATATGTTCTATTTTCTTTCTCTCTTTGCTACATATGCTCAGTCTTATTGAGTTTCAAATATCAACAATTTAACTTTGTATCTTTAGAAGTCTCATTTTTCTCAAATCAGTAAGTTCCTTTATGTTGTATGTTCAGTTCTTATACTTGTATCCTTTTCTTTTGATATTTTGCACATAGCTATTCTATATTCTGTGTCTGATGCCAACTTCTATGGTCCTTGTGCGGGAGTCTGAACCTATTGCTTCTTATTTCCAGGCTACAAGTTAGATTCTTTTTTCTTTCATGTTGCATATGCTTCTCATATAAAACTTCTCCCAGAGCACTGCATTTGTTT
Source organism: Neotragus pygmaeus (assembly GCA_006410875.1). Classification (NCBI taxonomy): domain Eukaryota; kingdom Metazoa; phylum Chordata; class Mammalia; order Artiodactyla; family Bovidae; genus Neotragus; species Neotragus pygmaeus. The sequence goes on along the minus strand of SJYV01005987.1, from coordinate 182,222 downwards.
AATCATTTAGACTATCTAGAATTACTTAGAAGATTGAGACTATCTCCTAGGTAAGAGCCATGTCTTATCACTTTTTCATAACCACATCACAGGTGTCTAGTGCCTAGCAGAATTCCATAAATGCTTACTGAATGAATAAATAGCTGAAAGAGCACATGTCCAACCAGTCAGAAATGCATACAGACATAGTCAGTACACCTCTTATTCATTTCCTTATGTACAACTTTTAATCATGCTGAGTTTGTCATTTAAAGTCTGACTAGTTAAACCATTTGGTTTTTAGTAGGTCTGTGTAAATATTTGCTGATAACGGATCTGTTTCATTTGAAAGCGCAAATCACATTTTTAGTTTTAGAGGGTTAATCAAAATCTTAGTTTGAAAATTCTGACATTTCTCCATGTGCAATATCTAAATTATTGGCATGGCAACATAACTAGTGTGACTGAGCATGGTAGTACCATGGAGTCAAGGACTTTTTCTAAATTAATGGTAATTGAAATGGCAACCCACTCCAGTATTCTTGCCTGGAGAATCCCATGGACGGAGGAACCTGGAGGGCTACAGTCCACAGGGTTGCAAAGAGTCGGACACGACTGAGCGACTTCACTTTCACTTTCAACATTGCTGTACATTATAATCAGTGAACTGACAAAGGTAATAAATCCTGAGTGGATTGTTGGGATATAGTTTTCCATTTGGAAGAAATAAATGAATCTAAGGGTATATTGTTTAATGAATTGACAGTCAAAATATTTTAAAGTAATTTGGTAATATTTTAGCAAATTTTTTTTCTGAAACACATTAGAAATAATGTGAATAAACAATGTATCTCAGAAAACTGTTGTTATATATGGAACTATAGAATTTTTGACTAAAACAGAAGTTTTTATAGGTGGAATCCCAAGGAAATTAAATGATTTGAACAGTCTCAAAATGCTAACTGGTAGACGAAGTGATATTGGAAACCAAGCTTTCGTATTTCCCCTCTGTGAGATTGATAGGCAGTATGAACTGCATACAGAGCAGATTAATCAGAACCATGGAGTTGCTACAGAGGCCCAGAAACCCTCAGCTCATAGAGACTACAATCTACAGAGAGAAATTAAAACCTGAAGAAACTGATTGATTTCTTCCACTTCCCAGATGGTTTACTTATAGAGCTAAGAACAAAATCAAGCTCTCTTTTTTCCAATTGCCATTCTTCCAATTATGGTCAATAAGCATTTATTGGGTAACTAGTAACGGTTGAGCA
>SJYV01005987.1:156820-180869 GCA_006410875.1 Neotragus pygmaeus | reverse complement strand
GGGTAACATGGGGAGGGAGGTGGGAGGGGGGTTCAGGATGGGGAACACATGTACACCCGTGGCAGATTCATGTCGGTGTATGGCAAAACAATGCAATATTGTAAAGTAATTAGCCTCCAATTAAAATAAATTAATTAAAAAAAATAACTGAAAATGAAGTCGCTCAGTTGTGTCCGACTCTTTGCGATCCCATGGGCTGTAGCCTAACAGGCTCCTCAGTCCATGGAATTTTCCAGGCAAGAGTACTGGAGTGAGTTGCCATTTCCTTCTCCAGGGGATCTTCCCAACCCAGGGATGGAACCTAGGTCTCCCGCACTGCAGGCAGACGCTTTACCATCTGAGCCACCAGGGAAGCCCTAAGAGAAACTAAATTAATGCAAAATTTGGTTTCTTTCATCATAGTGTTTCAGTATCATTAAGCATCGAGATATGGCCCCTGCTGACTCAGCAGGTAAAGAATCTGCCTGCAATGCAGGAGACACTGGAAATGCAGCAAATCCAGGTTTGATCCCTGGGTTGGGAAAATCCTCTGGAAAAGGAAATGGCCACCCACTCCAATATTCTTGCCTGGAGAGCAGCCTGGTGGGCTATAGTCTAAAGGGTCGCAAAGAGTCGGACACGACTGAGTAACTAAGGACACATACATGAGTAGTTATACTATATGCTTTGATGACTCACCTAGGTCTGCTCCTTGCCTCCAAGCAGCACCAATTCTCAGTGATCTCCTTGTTTATCCTGATATTAGACATATCCTATCAGGGAGATGCACGTCCTTTTCACAGTTTTGATAAGCCTGTCTATCAAGAAAGCTTTTCTCATATGTAATCTATATTCCTCCTGCTGAAGTTTAAGCCTAAATTTTATGTTCTTCTTAGCTCAGAAAGACTTAAAAAGTCTTTATATTAAACTTACACACTTATGGAGCATTTCTGTGCCCTCCTCAACTTACTTAAAACATTGTAGCAAATACTGGAAGCTGTTCGCACTTGAAAAAATACCACCTATCTATCTTTCCACCCCTGTATGTATCTATCCATCTATCTACATACATAATACACACATCTTAGTTTCTGAGTTCATAAAACTCCACTTGAAGAAATCTTTATTAAGAATTTATCTACTTTTCTATGTTGCTTTTTTTAATAGTCATTTATAAAGGGCCTCTTGAACTTCTGCAGGTATTAGGGAGGATATACAGATACACAGATTGTAAAGAATCCGCCTGCAATAAGGGAGACCTGGGTTTGATCCCTGGGTTGGGAAGATCCTCTGGAGGAGGGCATGGCAAGCCACTCCAGTATTCTTGCCTGGAGAATCCCCATGGACAGAGGAGCCTGGTGGGCTACAGTCCATGGGTTTGCAAAGACTCAGACATGACTGAGTGACTAAGCACTGCACAGCACAGGAATACTAGCTCCCTGACCTCCTTAAGCTGACCCTCTGGAGGGGGATGGGCAGCAATATAAAATGAAGAACAATTTGGGAAAATTCCCGTACAGTGTATCCTCATATATTAAAAAATTGTCTGTTTTGAATTTATCAACACATTTATAATATGAATTCATTATGTTGAAAAAAAACTATGAATCACTTAAAATTCTTGGGATTTATCATATTTGAAACATAAAGCTATACAAATATCTTTCTTTTCATCCATTCATCCATCTAACAAATTATGTGTCTGGCCCATACACTGTGGACCATGTTGAACAAAACACCCACTTTGGGCTTGAATATTTAATCTGACATTCACTAACTGTGAGATTTAGGGGAAGTTACTTAATATCCACAGGCTGTCCCTTCTTCATCTATAAAACGAGAATAACAATATTTAACCTGATGTGAACTGGGAAATTAAATGAGATGTTGTAGGCAAATAACTTGGTGGTAATACAGCTCCTTTCCCCTACTTCATGACCACAAGAAGAGGGATATTCTCAATCCTGAGATCACTCATTCCTTTCTTCCCAGGGAAGGAGGTACTTCCCTATCTGGGGAGTTTGGGGAAAGGAATACAGAATTAAGTTCACCTTCCTGTCTTCTCTTTAGGATCTGCAAAAGGGCTTCAGGAAATGGCCATGCTGGTCTGCTCTGATGCATGTTTAGGTAGGTCAGTACGTCAGATCAGGAAGACATAGGTTTTCCCATTACACTTGTAGCCAGCTCTGAGCATTTGCCTAATTCTGCATACCTCTTTAGGAAACTTCTAAATCCTTTTCTCCAGGTTCCACTTTAACAAAAATCAAGTTGCTATGTTGTCTACCCCCACCCATTTTGGATTAAATCTCAATTAATTCAAAAGTCAAGTAGGGAATACACATTTGTTAATGTATCTTTTTATATACTAACAACTTGCATCAGCCTAATGCATAATATGTGCTCAAGTGTTTTTCATTTTTCTCTCATTATGTTGCTGAACATAAAAATATGTGTGGTTATCTTTCTCCCTCCAAGGAGCTTCCAACTCAATAAAGGAGATGAGTATTAGATAACAGGAGTAACTCTGTGCTGCTGCTGAGTCCCTCCAGTCGTGTCTGACCCTGTGCGACCCCACAGACAGCAGCCCACCAGGCTCCGCCGTCCCTGGGACTCTCCAGGCAAGAACACTGGAGTGGGTTGCCATTTCCTTCTCCAATGCATGAAAGTGAAAAGCGAAAGTGAAGTCGCTCAGTTGTGCCCGACTCTTAGTGACCCCATGGACTGCAGCCTGCCAGGCTCCTCCGTCCCTGGGATTTTCCAGGCAAGAGTACTGGAGTGGGGTGCCATTGCCTTCTCCAGTAACTATGTGCAGGCACAAGGAAAATGCTGTGGGAATTAACCAGACAATGAGATAACCCACTGTTGAATCAAAAGGGGCTACAGGGAACAATGAAACTGAAAGTCGCTCAGTCGTGTCCGACTGTTTGCGACCACATGAACTTAGTCCATGGGATTCCCCAGGCCAGAATACTGGAGTGGATACCATTTCCCTTCTCCAGGGGATGTTTCCAACCCAGGTATTGAACCCAGGTCTCCCACACTGCAGGCTGATTCTTTACCAGCAGAGTTACAAGGAAGCTCAAGAATACTGGAGTGGGTAGCCTATCCCTTCTCCAGTGGATCAGGGAACAGGGACAGGCACTAATCATTCAGTGCTGGGACTCAACAACATTCCTTCCACTTCTTTAATTTCCTTTAAAAAAAATTCCTATCAAAGTACTACTTCATACTACTTGTCCTGCTGTCTCTCTTCCTTCTTGTTTGACACTGGAAGACATCTGAGATTTGAACAGCAAAACTGCTACTGCCACACCACAATCATTCTTTGTAGAAGTTCTGGATGTTTTCTTAAGTATCTGTGTCTCTTCATCTAGAGAGAAAGCACATATATTTCAAGTCTGAAACTCTGCTATGAAAATGGAAATCCAATTTATCTCTTTTGAAGTTAATCTTTTAACTAAAGCCCATCATTTCTCCCCTAGTAATTCAGAGTAATCACTTCAACACCTCAGCTTTCAGCTAATACATATTACAGTCAAAGTGTATTTGGAAGTGAAACAAGCTGGAAGAAACCGTAACTGATATAGATTCTCCAAGATGAGCTGGCCCACTACCCAAATCTCATTAGAGGCACAGATCTATGGCATAGCTCCTATAGGTGGGGCTTTCCCGGTGGCTCAGATGGTAGAGTCTGCCTGCAATGTGGGAGACTTGGGTTTGATCCCCAGGTCAGGAGGATCCCCTAGAGAAGTAAATGGCAACCCACTCCAAGATTCCTGCCTGGAAAATCACATGCATGGAAAAGCCCGGTGAGCTACAGTCCATGGTGTCACAAAGAATCAGACATGATTGAACAACTTAACATTTTCTTTCCAATAGGTTATGCCAAAGGAGGGACACTGGAAAAAAAGAAGTCCTCAAAGTATAAGGCAGATAAGCAAGACATTGCTTACAGGGGCTTCTTGTTGGTAATATGCCAGGACAAAAATCCTAAGGTAAACTTACTGCCTCAATAGCTCCTGCCACTTGCAAAAATGATGAAACAGAACAGCCAGTCAGGACAAATGTCTATATGGGAGTGTCTGGGAATGGTGGACAGAAAAGGACCTTCCTTCCTAAGTTTGGCTCAGTTCAGTTCAGTCATTCAGTAGTGTCTGACTCTTTGTGACTCCATGAATCGCAGCACGCCAGGCCTCCCTGTCCATCACCAACTCCCAGTGTTCACTCAAACTCACGTCCATTGAGTTGATGATGCCATCCAGCCATCTCATCATCTGTCTTCCCCTTTTCCTCCTGCCCCCAATCTTTCCCAGCATCAGAGTCTTTTCCAATGAATCAACTCTTTGCATGAGGTGGCCAAAGTACTGGAGTTTCAGCTGTAGTATCATTCCTTCCAAAGAACACCCAGGGCTGATCTCCTTTAGGATGGACTGGTTGGATCTCCCTGCAGTCCGTGGGACTCTCAGGAGTCTTCTCCGACACCACAGTTCAAAAGCATCAATTATTCGGCACTCAGCTCTCTTCACAGTCTAACTCTCACATCCATACATGACCACTGGAAAAACCATGACTAGACGGACCTTTGTTGGCAAAGTAATGTCTCTGCTTTTGAATATACTATCTAGGTTGGTCATAACTTTTCTTCCAAGGAGTAAGTGTCTTTTAATTTCATGGCTGCAGTCGCCATCTGCAGTGATTTTGGAGCCCCCCAAAATAAAGTCTGCCACTGTTTCCACTGTTTCCCCATCTATTTCCCATGAAGTGATGGGACCAGATGCCATGATCTTCGTTTTCTGAATGCTGAGCTTTAAGCAAACTTTTTCACTCTCCTCTTTCACTTTCATCAAGAGGCTTTTTAGTTCCTCTTCACTTTCTGCCATAAGGGTGGTGTCATCTGAGGTTATTGATATTTCTCCCAGAAATCTTGATTCCAGCTTGTGTTTCTCCCAGCCCAGCATTTCTCATGATGTATTCTGCATACAGCGATCAAGTCAAAGAAATAGAGGAAAACAACAGAATGGGGAAGACTAGAGATCTCTTCAAGAAGTTTGGCTCATGTTCCTTAAATTTTACTGTTTATCAGGAAGCATAATATAAATGTATCATTCTTAAGAATAAAAGTTTTTATTTTCATTCACAATTATTTTGAGTTTCTCTATTTGATCCTCTTAAAAATGAGCTGATCTTTCTGAAAAAATATAGTTAACATTTTTCCTTTTTTTCTAAGAAAAAATCCCCAACTGAAGCCCCCTGCCTGAATTCAGATTTTTGTTATATATATATATACACATTTGGCAATATGGAATCACACCCTCCAAAAGATCGATATGATCCTATATTCTAAAGAGTGGTCTTTTTAAACCTGTGAAATGTGGAATTTTGGTATATATATATTTATATATATATATATTTGGCCATATGGAATCACACCCTACAAAATATCGATATGATCCTATATTCTAAAGACTGGTCTTTTAAAACCTGTGAAATGTAGAAGTTTGGTTCCTACCTGTCAAAACCCATATTATTTTCTGTTACTGTCATAAATAGTAATGGATAACTAAGATTTATTTGCTATAAGAAATTTGTCATTAATTTCTAAAACATAGAAGCATCAATTTCTAAATAATGGAAGGACTCATTAAGGGGAACCCTGAATATATATCTTTAATTTTTAATCAGGAAATAAGCCAGTTAAAATTGACTTGCTGTTTTGCTATTGGCTTTCATGTGTTTATTTTCAGTGACCTTCTAAAGATCAGAATTTTCCTCCCTATAGGACCTCATAGGGAGAATTGAAACCACTCATTTCAGGGAAAAAAAAAAGTATACTTTAATTCATAAATTCAAATTAACTTTGTTTTTTATTGTTTATTCTAGTTCTTCATTTATTCATAGACCTAGTCTGCACTTCCTTGAATACAGGTAATATCAATATGTAAAGACATCATTCATTTTATTTATTGTGGATACACTTGATGGATAATTCCACATGCATCACCTGTAGAAACCAAGCACATGAAAGATGCATATTTATTTGTATTTTTACTTTATATCTTCTATACATGTGTTTCACTGATAACAGTATATGCCTAAGAATAGGAAATACTATAAATATATAGAGTGTGCCATACCATTACAAACATTAATATTCATGTATTTTACCATTCCCCACAGGTAGTAAAGATATATTTAAAAGAATCATGTCTGAGAATTTTTCTAATTCTCAGTATTATCTTTGTTAAAAGGGGTTTCGTGGACCTCTGGCATTATGAAAGCTTATGGTTCTGTGACTGTTTTTCTGAATACTCAGGATAATTGATTATAAATTGTTATTTGCAGCTATCTTGCAGACTGAGAAAGGCAGGTAGATTTTTCTAAAACCTATTGTTAACTCTCCAATAATAGACAATCTGACAATGCTGAGTGGTCCTGCTTGTCATAGGAGACCTTCACTTCCTTAGCACAAACTTGTGATGGGGAAAGGAATTAGCCTTGGTTGGTTAAAATTTGTCACTGGGTCCTACTGACCCCCATTTCTGGGTTGGGATGGAGACCCACAGAATCCAGCTTCCTAAGGCTTCCCTGTCTGTGTGGGTATAAAAGGTCAGTAGCAGGAAGGAGGAGAAAAGAGAATAATCCTTGAAAGGAGTGGATTTTATATGTATATTTATTCTGTAATTAGAGCTTCCCTGGTGGCTCAGCAGTGAAGCATCCATTTGCAATGCAGCCAAACATATGCAATACAGAATCGATCCCAGGGTCAGGAAGATCTTCTGGAGAAGGAAATGGCAATCCACTCCACTATTCCTGCTTGGGAAATCTCATGGGCAGAAGAGTCTGGTGGGCTACAGTCCAAAAAGTCACAAAGAGTCAGACATGACTGAGTGACTAAACATCCACCACCATCATGCTGTAATTAAGTACATGCTTCTTAGTTACAAATTTCTCTAAATTCTAACAAACTTATAGCTATGGGGCACTTCAAGTCTTACAGTATTCCCAGCAATAGCACAAACTGTTCAGTATAGTTCTAAAATATATATATATATCTTCTCTGCTTCATGTATATTTAATATATTTTGAGCATGACCAAAATGACCCATGCTAATTAATCAAAAAGTGTTGACAAACTAAGAAAAAAAAGGTGATTATAAATTGTTTTTCACTCACGAGAAAATAAGCTGGTTAAAAACAATTTGTTATGTATCTTTGAACAAGGTAACTATAATCTTTTGCATTTAAGTCAGTGATCATAAAAGAGGGCATGACTGTAAAATTCAAGGGACCGAAAGACCTAAACAGGTCATCTATTTATTTTTATATGATTTCTACTGTTTTAAATAATCATCACATTTTGGAGGCTTGACTGAGTACTGGAAACATATTAAAACCATGGCTAAGAAAATGAGGTTAATTATAATTCATTAGACATTGTTCTTATTAAAAGTGAGCTGATTAATCCCTATTAAAAGCCTTAAGGCATGAGAATGCAAAATGGCTATGTAAAAGTCTAGTGTTCTCAATGAAGAGAAGATACTACAGTTCAGTAAGACCTGAAACACCTATAGGAATCACTCTGTGTGCTTAGTCGCTTAGCCATGTCCAACCCTTTGCAACTCCACGGACTATGACCCGCCAGGCTCCTCTGTTCATGGGATTCTCCAGGCAAGAATACTGGAGTGGGTAGCCATTCCCTTCTCCAGCAGATCTTTCTGACCCAGGGATTGAACCCAGGTCTCCTTCATTGCAGGCAAATTCTTTACCATCTGAGCCACCAAGAATCATTTTCAGTTCAGTCGCTCAGTCGTGTCCGACTCTTTGCAACCCCATAAATCACAGCACGCCAGGCCTCCCTGTCCATCACCAACTCCTGGAGTTCACTCAGACTCATGTCCATCGAGTCAGTGATGCCATCCAGCCATCTCATCCTCTGTCTTCCCCTCTTCCTCCTGCCCCCAATCCCTTCCAGCATCAGAGTCTTTTCCAATGAGTCAGCTCTTTGCATGAGGTGGCCAAAGTACTGGAGTTTCAGCTTTAGCATCATTCCTTCCAAAGAAATCCCAGGGATGATCTCCTTCAGAATGGACTGGTTGGATCTCCTTGCAGTCCAAGGGACTCTCAAGAGATCTTGCTAAAATGCAGATTCTGTTTCAGCAGGTGTGAGATCAGCCTGATAATCTGCATTTCTAACAGGCTCTCAAGGCAAGTGGTTCTGTCATCATAGACCACCTTGAGAAGAAAGCCTTTTGTTAGCTTTTCTTTCAGTTCACTTGTTTAATAATTGTTAAGTGAAGTAAGTAAGTGAAGTCACTCAGTCGTGTCAGACTCTTTGCGACCCCATGGACTGTAGCCTACCAGGCTCCTCTGTCCATGGGATTTTCCAGGCAATACTATTGGAGTGGTTTGCCATTTCCTTCTCCAGGGGATCTTCCCGACCCAGGGATCAAACCCCGGTCTCCTGCATTGTAGACAGACACTTTTACCATCTGAGCCACCAGGGAATTCCATAATTTCCCATTGGGAATTGTTAATAATTGTTAAGCCCTCACTAATTAAAATAAGCCATAGGAAGGGTTACGAAATGGTGTGATACCCGCTCTTCTCAATATTTTAAAAACTTTTCTTTTTTCTTATTATTGTTAACAATGATGACATTTGTTTCACATAGAAAGATAAAAGGTGATGATAGTGATATATTACATTTGTGTAGCACTTTATACAGTATAACAAACTTTTCTTAAAAGCCAGTTTTATTGTAATGTAATTCACATACCTTCCAATTAACCTTTTGCACATGTACTATTCATAGTGTCTGACACATTGAAAAATATATACAGTTATTACCACAGTTGATATTAGAACATTCCTATCACCTTAAAAAGAAAACCTGTAGCATTTAGTATCATGTTCCTATCTCTCCTTTATTCCCCTCTAAACCTAAGCACCCACAAACCTACTCTCTGTCTCTATAGATTTTTCAGTTCTGGACTTTTCTGTGAGTGTAATCATATAATGTGTGGCTTTTTGTGACTGGCTTCTTTCATACAAATTATAATACATGTCAGAATGTCCCTTTTGAGGCTAAATGATATTCTACTTTATAGAATAATATTTCATTCATTTTTACCACGTTTAAAAAATCTATTTGTCAATTGATGGACATATGAGTTGTCTCCACCTTTGGGCTATTATGAATAATACTATTATCAATATTGATGTGCAAGCTTTTATATGTACATATTTTCATTTCTCTTGGGTGTATACATAGGAATGGGACTACAGGTTATATGGTAAGTCTGTGTGTGATTTTTCTGTAGCTTTTAATGTATTATTTTTCTTTTAGATAAGATTTAGAAATATGTATATTTATATGGATATGCATATGGATAGATACACATCAAACAGTTGGCTTCATGAGAAGAGGTCTATGGTCAAATAATTTTGAGGAACACTGATACCAATACTCCTTTAAGGAAAATCAGGCAAAAGAGAAATCATTTAACTTTGTTCAACCCAGGTTTCCCAAACATGTTGGGAAAACATGTTTGGAAGTCTTTAAAAGTGAAATATGTATATCTCAAGGATGTAGTATGTTATACAATGCATTTTGAGAAACTGTTTAATTCCATGGTATAGATTGTGCTTCCCTGGTAGCTCAGATGGTAAAGAATCTGCCTGCAATGCAAAAGACCTGGATTTAATACCTAGGTTGGGAAGATTCCCTGAAGAAAGGAACAGCAACCCACTCCAGTGTTCTTGTCTGGAGAATCCCATGGACTGAGGAGTCTGGTAGGCTACAGTCCATGGATGGCAAAGAGTGGGTCACGACTGAGTGACTAACACGTTCACTTTCATGACATAGATTAATTGTTCTTCCAGATATAGAAGAACTGTTGGATGGGGCACACAGTATATTCAGGGAACTCAAGAATAACTTCTTTGGCTAAAGAGCAAATGGCTTCAATTTAAGAACTACATTCTAAAGGTATATGGGAAGAAGTACGTTTTTCAATGGGAGATATTTGAATAGAACAATAATGGTATGAAACTGTGATTTCTGAAAGTTATTCCGGCCAAAGTATATAGGATGAAATGGAAAGACAAGTGTATATGGAAATGGTAGGGAGATCACTGAAATGGAGTACAATACTCTTTGTAAATAAGGTGTTAAGTAATAAGGAATAAATTATTGCTAGCAGAAATGCCACTTGTAATGTAATAGAAAAAATACTGAACAGAGATATCACATGTAAACCAGATTTATTAGCATATCTGTATAAAAATGTATACTATAGTAAGAAAATTTCAGTCCTTGCCCTGCCCCCTCATTTCTTATTTGAAAATCAGTATTTGATTTCTGTATATGATCTGCCATGGGTTTTGATATTGCCATCTGGCAGAGCCTGCTTATCATCTTCATTATGGACCTAGTATTTCTTTATGCTGATTCCTAATTTTCTTTATTAAATCCTAAGTTAAGCCAATTTCAAATTAATGAGAAATAAGATTAAAGATGAAAACTACCTCTGAATGTTGTTGTTAATTATGCTGCTAGGGCACACTGTTAAGCACTGCTCAAATCTGGTGGTAAATAAGTTCTCTCTTTGAAGAGTTGACCTGCCTTTACTTTTCTTCCTTTTAGTTTCGTCACTGTTTTTGTTTGTCATTGAAATTGGAATTGCCAGATGGTTTGCAAAGACTGAGCAACAACATTTTTTTAAAGACTCTTTATATACAAACAAGTTAGCAAACAAACAAAAAAGAACGTTAGCTCAAATTAAAAAAAAAAAGTTCTTAAAAAACAAAAACACAGGCATAATATGAGTGTAAATTACATCATCTCATTTATAACAGGAAATGTATAACAAATATGGGTCATATTTCTTAAATGAGCAGAAAAGTGGATCTCGGGGATAGCTACACGTTGTCAGTGTAACATACACAGCATTGCAGGCAGCCTCCAGCAAGCATTTTTTTCTTCAGCTATAGCTATGTCAGTTTCCATTCATTTTCACAAGTGGTGCTCTCCAGTATCAGTAGAGATTTTCCCTTGTTGCCCACATGAGTAATTGAAGATTGGTGATGTACATTAGGAAACCACTTTAATGACCACTTCACATCCCCCTACTAGGAACTCAGAATATATACCTTCCCTTCTATGGGCTTCCATTTCCTCATCTGTAAAACACTTTCACGTCACTTCGATCCCATTTGTTATATTTCTGTGATAGATTATAATATGGTTCCTATATGAGCATGGGTCCAATTACAAAGGGCAGAAAACAAAAATTTGAACATCAGGAGTTTAATGCAAAGAATTATTAACCATAAGAGGAGGTTAGAGTGAAGAGGACCTGGTCAGTAAGAAAGGGTCCAATTAGGAGAGAATGACACCACAGTAATTTAACATGAGAATGTTAATACAAAAAATTATTAACAGAAGGTTGGAGTACAAAGAATTTGGTCACTGAGAAATACTAGAGAACTTTAAAGAATAAAGCTAAGAAGTAGAATAACTGTGGAAGAGACTCCCCAAGACTGAGATCCAGACATTGTTGGAAAGGGTGTGTTTCTGGCTCACTGGATGGCAAAGAGGCCACTGCTATAAAACTTGCTGGAAATATGACCTTTGGAACTTGCCTGAAGTCTGCTCTTTAGGGTGCTAGAGAAAACTGTTCATGAAGAGGCGTCTCTTCTCTACACTGTCACCCAAAGTGTGTGTCCGGGGAAGTGCTGGGTGTTGGGGACTGCTGACCACCAGTCAGTGCAGGAGCTGGAGCTGAAGAAGCTGCCTGCATTGGCAGAGCTCTGCATGAATGCAGCATCCTAGTGTTAGAGAAGTTGCCTGTGCTGCAGAAATGTGATGCTGGACAAACAGCCTGCAGTACAAAACTGAGCAATAAAAGAGCCTGCACCCTGCAAAAGCCAAATGCTGGTGAAGACTTCTGTGCTAAGGGAGCCAGGCAGTGGAGAAGCCGCATCTAGAGAGGGAGTTGCCACCAGGAAGGAAAAAACACTTCTTTTCAGTGTCGCTCCAGTGCCCTCTACTGGCTAAGCTTAGCATCATGTCTGCTCAGCAAAGAAAATCGTTTAAAAAGGCCCAGATCCATTTTCACAGAGAGGACAAAAAGTACATTTGGAGCTGGGGAGTAATAAATCAACAATCAGCACAGTTCCCAACTATGCTCATTCCACACCATCAGTTCAGTCAGTTCAGTTCAGTCGCTTAGTCTTGTCCGACTCTCTGCGACCCCATGAATCGCAGCATGCCAGGCCTCCCTGTCCATCACCTTCATCCCGGAGTTCACTCAGACTCACGTCCATCAAGTCAGTNTCAGTGCAGTCGCTCAGTCGTGTCCGACTTTTTGCAACCCCATGAATCTGTCTCTTATACACATCTAGATGTGTATAAGAGACAGATACATTCCATGGAATTCTTCAGGCCAGGATACTGTAGTGGGTGGCCTTTCCCTTCTCCAGGGGATCTTTCCAACCCAGGGATCAAATCCAGGTCTCCCACATTGCAAGCGGATTCTTTACCGGCTGAGCCACAAGGGAAGCCCAAGTTGTATAGTACTATTACTCAAATGGGAAGAGAGAGAATCTTTGTAGGTATCTTCATTGGAAAGAGACTTCATGGCAGATTGGTGTTGGGGGAGGGAAGGGATAAAGGAAAACTTGAAGCCCGTGGTCACCTTCTCTTTGAACTTTCCTGGATAATTTCCCCAAGAATCTAGCGAACACTTCATCTCTTTGTTTCTTGCAATCTGCTAGTCCTTTGGGTAAACCTGCTATTAGAATGTCATGTGGTATAACTGTATTTGTTTGCTAAATTGTCTGTCTCACCCAGCAGGCCATAAATGCCTTGAAGCTGAGAATCCTCTCTTAATTCTCTAGTAGCCCTGACTGATGCCTTGCAAAGTGCCTGGCATATAGTAGATATTCAATGAATGTTAGATGGAGGGATGAATGGGTAGAAAATAGATCAGAGTAAATTAACAGGATTTAGTAAAGTTTTAACAAAGCATCACACTTCTTAAACATTAACGAACTTTTTTCATGACATAGCCCAATACATATTTTATATTAAAACTGAGTAGAAAATGAGTCCATCGATTTGCAGATATTTAGGGGTAAGACACCTGGAAAATACGATTAATTTCTAATGTCTTAGTTCCTATGTTTCAATTTAGTCAATCAGTCATGCCCCACTCTTTGTGACCCCATGGACAGTAGCATGCCAGTCTTCCCTGTCCATCACCAACTCCCGGAGCTTGCTCAAACTCATGTCCATCGAGTCAGTGATGCCATCCAACCATCTCATCCAACTCATCATCTGAGTTCCTATGTTTATGTTAATGAATTTCTTAAAAATAGACTTAAAACAACTATGATACCCTATTCAAAAGTTAACAATTTTTTTTAAAGGAATATATTTCTAGGTTAGAATAAGATGGAGGAGGGGGTGTTGTAAACTTAGAGGTATGTCCACCATATAAACTCAGAAGCTTAGGAATTTTTGTCATAATGTACAGAATACTGTAATTATTTTGTAAGAGAAGAGTAAGCTTTAAAATTGGCTTGAACATATTCTAAATTATAGTAGAGCATTAAGTTTCATTTTTCTCAGATGTCTTAAAGACAATGTAAAACTCTCAAACATTTTCTAGTATTTTTATATTTGAGCAAGCTTGCCTGTTAACTATCTATAAATGGGTGTTGTGTACATACTCAGTCACTTCCGTCATGTCCAGTTATTTGCAACACTATGGACTGTAGCCCTCCAGGATCTTCTGTCCATGAGATTCTCCAGGCAAGAATACTGGAGTGGGTTGCCAAGCTCTCCTCCAGAGGATCTTCCTGACTCAGGGATTGAACCCCTGTCTCCTGTGTCTCCTGCATTTGCAGATGGATTCTTTACCCACTGAGCCACCTGGGAAGTCCATAAATGGTCATCTCATTCTTAATCTTAAGCATGATGAAAGAGTAAGTGTAATCCTTGGATGTGCTTGTAAGAAATATTTGGAGGAATATCATATCTGCCAGGCTGGAGAGATTTGAATTTCTATGGAAATGTTTGGTAAGGTAAATCTTGCTTTGTCTTACATTGTCTGCTATGTGATTTAAATTCTTTGCCTACTAATCACAAATCTCCAGATCTGAGAAATGGAGTTCCCTAGAACAGGCTATATATTTTTTATTGCCATATCGAATCAAACTGATGTCATTTATCATGAGAGGACTAATAAAAGTCACATTTTGTATTGAAACATCCTTGTATTTTATGGACCCATCTGATAGACCCTTAATAAAGTTTTAAAACAATCCATAATAGATTTTGCAAAAAGCTCAAATCTGCCAGCACTCTCATTAACAGCCCAATTTGAAGCTTGACTTTAGGCATGATTATCAGCCAAATGATGTTAGTGGGGTTGTTTAATATTAAAAGACTAGCTGAAGGGACAGGAGGCTCAATTATTTTTTTTTAATCCAGTTAAATTGCTATTTAGAGTAATTTAACAAATAAAATTAAATTTTGTTCTTATTTTCAAAGTACAGATGTATATTAATCTCAAATATGTAGTTCATTGAAAATGCCAACTAAGTGATTCTGCATGAAAAGAAATAGTCGATTTAAAGAAAAAGATCCTGTAGCTTGTTAAAGCATAAATGTATTACAAATGACACCATGCTCACTCAATGTTTACCCAGTTAACTATATGTTACAAAATAAAAAGACCAGATTTTGTTAAAGCATAAATGTATTACAAATGACACCATGCTCACTCAATGTTTACCCAGTTAACTATATGTTACAAAATAAAAAGACCAGAGTTTTTGCCCCACCTAATATCCACAGAAGGGACCAACAATTAGCGAATTCAACACATACAATTGTCNGATTATTGACTTTTTTCACCTTACCTGCTCCTTTAACTCTGTGTAGAGAGGCATCTTGACTTATACTCTGCAGAGGAATAGTACCTTTTTTTCTTTATTAGATGTGTATAAGAGACAGACCAACAATGAGCGAATTCAACACATGCAATTGTCTTTTTATTGACTGCTCTATCTAGGGAGGCTGTCCTTTGGGTCTCAGACCTGTTTACCAAATATTCACTTACCAAGACTTTCCTACCTTAGTAAAAGATATTAGCAGATTAAAAAATGAGATAATCATCAAAAAAATAACAGCTATCTTTGTTGCAGTGAAAAGTATTCTGCCTTATATTAATCCTTGTGAGTATGTGTGCAAGTGTGTGTGTGTGTATAGGTACTGGAAACATGTGAATTAATTTGTAGCAAATTATTAGGAATATGGTTTCATGATCTGAGAGGGGAGGCGAGGACAGTAGAAAAGGAAGAAGTTTTATTTTCAACTGTTTCTCCTCTAAACTATTTATTATTTTTTACCTTCAACTTATAATAGTTTTAATGAAAATAAAGCCTTTTCAAAATGGCACTATTAAGTTTCCTTAAATTTCACTGTTTTACATCCAGTAAAAATATTCAAAGAAAATTTGATAAAATATACACTATTACATTCACAACACAGAAGCAAATTTATATTATTATTATTAACTACAACGAAAGGAAATCCAGACCATAATTATTAGATGATTAGGACTCATAGAGGGAATGGCAACCCATTCCAATATTCTTGCCTGGAGAATTCCATGGACAGAAGAGCCTGGTGGGTTACAATCTGTGGGTTGAAAAGAGTCAGACATGGCTGCGTGACTAACACACACACAGTGAGATGGTGGGTTAAGATTTTACAGGGAACCGCTGGGAGTTTCTTGAGGATCAAAATCTCTTCTCATCTTGGCTGAGTTTTGGTGCACTGGTTGGCAATTGTGTACTCCACTTAAATATCAATAGAGAGAATCCTATGGCTAATGACTGGAGGGGACTTCAAGGATAGTTGCAATGATTCCAGGAGTGGCCCTTTAGGCACCATAGACAGTAGGCCAGGTGAGTGTTGCGGTTATAGTAAGATAATCATTACATTTATTGCCAAAACTAGGAAAACTTGTAGAAAAAAGGGAGGAATACCTAAATAATTAAAATTTTATAAGTATTGAAACGTAAAAAAAAAATCATTACATGCCATAAGGTAAATATATGTGATTTATAGCATATAATAAATTAAACACAAGAGTAGCGAGGACATTCATACTACTCTCTCTAAGCTCTGTGGCAGGACATTTCAGCCTCCCATGAACGAGCCTATGATTTCCCAGGTTTTCCACTGACCCTGTCAACTGAGGGCCTGCTAGAGCGAAAAGACTATTGGAGTCAATCTTCTATAGATTTTAGAGAACAGTGTGACATAGTTGATATGTGGGTTACACCTCTGAATCCTGGAATTTGTTGGAACTATTAAATTGAATGGGATAATATGTGGAAAATGCCTATTGTCCTTCCAATCTTAGTGCCCCTAAAATGTCAGCATCTTTTTCCTTCATTTTTAACCAAACATTCACAAATTCACTTCACCTTATCTTTATTATAGCTAGTGGTTCACATGTTTGTCTTTCTAGACTCAAAGGGCCTTGAATACAGGTCTTTTCTCACATATCCTTTTATCTACCCAGGGCCCAGCACATTGTTGGATCACAGAAAATGAATGTTGGCTAATTGATGTTTCTGATGCTCCCCAAACAGCCTACTTTTCTAGCCATCCCACTTTGAAAAGGAGAAATAATATATAGTAGAGGATGGCAATTCACTGGGTTTTTGAGCTTGAGGGCACTAAGTGTTAAAGGCAGATGACTTTCTTTGTTCAGATGGACACTGTCAGCTTCTCACCTATAATTTGGTTTCCTGAGTACATCTACTCTCCAGGCACCCAATTCACTGTGAATAACAGTCCTGGTTTTTCAGCTGCTAATATAGCCATAAATAGGAATTTATTTGAACCTCTATGTCCTTACTCTCCCAGCCCCTCCACGTGAACCAACACATTCAGACTCTGAGTGGGCCATGCTCAGGTCAGAACATGAAGCAAAAAGATCAGGGCCAGCCTCTCTGAGCCCAGTCTACTCACCCCAGTCTCCAGGAGATTCTTACTGGGCACGTGTACACCCTTTCCCAAGTGGAAATAACAGTGCCACTGTGTGCTTTTACTCTTCAAAAGGATCATTAATCTATGCCAAATTTCATTTTTGTTTTCAGGTTTTCAGATTTCTTTTTTGGCCTAATTATTTATAATAGTGTAGATAAACACATTGTTGACTAACACTTTGTAATTCATATAATCTGCTATCTAGGTAGAAGGCATTATTATTGCTATTACCAGTTGGGAGGAAAAATGGGGCTTAAGATTAAAAGATTTGCTTGTAGAGTCAGTCTTTTTTGTTTCTCTAAGTCTGACTCTCTTTCCACAGGACCACCTGCATCTCTGTACTTACTGTGCAAAGATATTTATAATCCCTCTAGTGAAAAATCTAAGTTGAAAATGTGAAAGCTAATATCCCGCAAATGCTTCCTTTAATAAGTACAATAAAAATAAGAATTTAGTGAGAAGATATTCTATTGCTTTATTTGATGGAATTGTGGTCTATTTTTTATGAGTATGACCTAGATCCCAGGTTTATGAACATTAAGTTCAATTCTATTTAAAATTTTCTAGGCTGCTTTGATTTGTTTCTGGGTCACGACTGCTGTTTACAGACATTCTGAATCTGGGATCATTGAAAGATTTTATTAATGAATCCTTCTCAAGCTGTTCATCAGTGAAAATAGCACAAATGCATATGGATGTTTGTCTCTGGGTGACAAAGCATGTCATAATTCCTAACATCCCAAAAGACCTGAAAAGTTTGGTGCCACCCATACCATCTCTTAGGGAGCCTGATTTAATGTTGTATATTTCTTTCTCTAGACATGTGGGTGAAAGCTTGCCAGTGAGAGCAGGTAAGGGAACCATTGGACCTAAAATAGCAGATTAGAAAAAATTTACTTATAAAGATAGATAGAAATAAGAATAGATTTTGATTATTGACTTTTTTCACCTTACCTGCTCCTTTAACTCTGTGTAGAGAGGCAGCTTGACTTATACTCTGCAGAGGAATAGTACCTTTTTTTCTTTATTTCTTCAAGCTCCCTCTCATTTCCTTCCTTCCTAATATTTACTTTTCCTTTGTGAAATAGTCTTAAATCTGTGGATAAGGATATACTTTGTTATATCCACTTTTCCATATTGTACAAAGGATATATGTTTCTCACAGAATACTTAGAAAATAGACATTTACAGAAAAGATTTTATGGTGAATTTTCATATTAAACGTCATCTTCTCCAGAGATTTAGTATTGGTAAGTAGACGATTTTTTTAAATTAAGTAAGAATAGACAAACTTAAAGAAAAGAAGACAAACTTTTCCATATTAAAGACAAAAGACACCAGTTCACACATGTGTAAATGGGTGTGGATGGAGTTGGCTAACTTCAGACTTTGGAATTTCCAAGTCTGGAAACAGGCAAGATAAGAGGAACTGGACTTAGAGACTGAAAAAACCAAATAGTGATTGTATCAGTTTGTTAGGGATACCTTGACAAATTACCACCAGCTAAGTGGTTTAAACAACAAATTTATTGTTTCAAGTTCTGATGGTAGCACTCTGAGATTTAAAATATCAGCAGGGCGATGCTACAGGCATTAGAGGAGGCCTCTCTCCTAACTGTCGTACTTTGTTGGCAATATACAATGTGTGTCAGCTTGTAGAAAAGAAGCGTCATGCTCATCTTTGCCTTCATCATCACATGACACACTGTATTCTTTTCACATGGCATTTCTTTTGGAAAGTTTGCAAGTATTGGGTTAGAGGCCAGTCCTTCTCCGGTATGATCTCATCTTAACTAATCACATCTGCAGCAACCCTATTGCCGAGTAAGATCACATTCTGGGGTGCTGGGGCATTAGGGAGAAACACAACTCAGCCTACAACAATAGGATACCAAGGTCACTCTCCTGGCACGAAACCAGGAGCCAGGAAAGGATTTCCTCACCTTTGAAAGGAGGCTGACTCTAGCTCCTTGTTCTACTTTGCATACCTCAGAGATGGAGTAATCAAAACTAGACCATCTGCTTGTTGAGAGACTGTTTCTATGGTAGCCCCATTCCAGCAATGTTGTTGTTTAGTTGCTAAGTCGTGCCTGACTCTTTGAGATCCCATAGACTTTACTCCACCAGGCTCCTCTGTCCATAGGGTTTCCCAGCAAGGATACTGGAATGGGTTACTGTTTCCTTCTCTAGGGGATCTTCTTGACCCAGGGATTGAACCCAAGTCTCCTGCATCTCCTGCATTGGCAGGCTAGTTCTTTCAAACTGAGCCCCAGGGATGCATGTGCGCTAATGTAACATTTGTTCTCCAGAGTCTCGGTGCAGGTAACCCCAAATCCAATAGAAGAATCTCCACAATTTTTATGAACACTAGCTTATGACCCCTTTTTCAGATTCACATCTGCCATTTTCCCTTCCCTTCCAGCAAAGGAAGTAAAACGCTTTCACACAAATTAAAATTGTCAACCAAAATTTTAAATCCCATAGGGAAAAAAAAATCTTAAGGAAAAGTGCTAAGAAAGCTCAACAGTTAGTTACTGAATTTAGTTTCATTGGGCTTCCCTCATAGCTCAGTTGGTAAAGAATCTGCCTGCAATGCAGGAAACCTGGGTTCAATCCCTGGGTCAGGAAGATCCCCTTTAGTTTAGTCAACAAAAAATAACAAACCAGTCATAAATGGGTTTTAAATAAGTATGTTCAAGATCATCAAAAAGAAAAAAAGGGAATACTTAAAAGGAACAGGGCAACAAAAAATGGCAGATGTGAATCTGAAAAAAGGGTCATAAACTAAAACTCATAAAAATTGTGACTGTGCATGAGTGTGTGGTATCTGTGTGTCTTAAGAATTGAATTAGTTATGAAAATTTCACTTAGCATATAGTCAAATATATGAAGAGATAAAAACATGAAAGAAGAGTTAAGATGTATAGATTTATATTGAGGAGTTATAATATCTGTATATTAGGGGTCTCATAAATAAGAAGTGAAGTGAATTGAAGTCACTCAGTCATGTCCGACTCTTTGTAATCCCATGGACTATAGCCTACCAAGTACCTCTGTCCATGGGATTTTCCAGGCAAGACTAGTGGAATGAGTTGCCATTTCCTTCTCCAGGAGATCTTCCCAACCCAGGGATTGAACCCAGGTCTCCTGCATTGTAGGCAGACGCTTTACCCTCTGAGCCACCAAGGAAGTTCCATAAATAAGAAATAAGGAGAAAATGACAGAGAAGTAATTTTTAAAGAGAGAATGGTTGAAAGGTGTTTTTTTCCAGAACTCGACATATACACATATATAGTCATCTCCAGACTGGAGATGAACAATGAGTATTGTGGAAGTAATTTAAACTCATACCTCTCTATGGTTTGGTGAAATTTCAAAACATCATGAATAAAGAGAAAAATCTAAAAAAAGCAAGATAGAAAAGACAAATGGCCTAAAATGACAGATGATTTGTCACAGAAGAATCTAGGAAAAAAGATGGAGCAAGATCTTCAAAATAGTGGAGAATATATAGTCAATCTTCATTATTTGTGAGTTCACCAACTAACTAAAATTTATTTGTAACCCCCAAATCAATACTCCCAGTGCTTTCCCAGTCATTCAAGGACATGCACAGAGCAGCTAAAAATTTGAGTCATCCAATGCATATGTTCCCACCTGAAGTCAAACAAAATAACACTCTGCCCTCTTGCTTTAGCTTTCAAACTGTAAACTTGTAAAATGTGGGTTGTTGGTTTTTTTTTTGGTAGTCTGTTTAATGGCACTTTTTTTTTCATGTATAGGTGATTTTAGGTGATGGTTTAGGTATTAAAAATAGTCCAAAAACACATATTGAATATGATGTCTTAAAACAGAAACACACATAAAAAAGTTTTATGTATTGATTGGTTGGTGAAAATGTTGTGAACAGAGGCTTGCAGAAAGCTAACCTAATATTCCCCTTTGGAAATACAATTAAATTTCCCCTGGGAATTAAAATCCAAAGAATCAAGTATATTCTTCATACATTTGAGCAGGGCATCACATTCTTAGCAAGAAACTAAAAAGTAGTCACTTTGCACATGGACATTCTATAAGTTTCATTGTATCATCTAATGTTTAAATAATTTGGGATTTAGATTTATTTCCCACATTGTCATATATGTAGCGAAGAGCCCACCTGTAAAAACATCACCTTCTTACATTAACCTAGGGTAGACATCATCTTTTTTGGGTTTAATTGTTGTTAAGAGATTTTAATATACTTTAAATTTAAAACAAATTACCTTAATAAAAAGCACTTCATGTATTCCTTTTGGACTATATATACCTCCACTGGCATTTTTCAATTTCCAACGGTATTAAGATTTCTGCAAAACCTGGAGAGAGAGCCCTTGGTTAGTTGTTAACAAGAGGCAACTCTTTTCCATGGGAGATCAATCACTATTTTCTGTATTTCTTATTTAATAACCTTATTTTCAACGTGTCATATCCTGCTGAGGGGACGTTCAGGGGGCCTGTCACATAATAGAACTGGACACAGCTAGAGTTTTGAAGCTACAGACCTTCAGCTGTAAAGAGGAGTCCAACATTTTTGTGTTAAGTGGGAATAGAACAGACTTCAGAACATTTTCTAAGTTCCCTTTGTTACTTTAAGCTTTTTTTTGTTTTTGTTGCTTCTGGTTTTCTGCACGATAATACTTTCACCTTTAGCAACACCTGCTAGAGCCTCAGTGATCTCTACCTTATCAAAGGCAGAATAAGGGAAGGCTATGAATCCTCTGATTTAATTCCCAGTGTTACTGGAAGTAAACTCTCCCAGAGAATTTTATTTAATTTTTATTAGTTTGTCTTTGGCTAAAGGGATTTCAGACATTCGGAAGTAGGAGAGAGAGAATTTGGATAAATCCTCCTGAAACCCCTTAATAATAATGAAAATAATAATAGAAGCTAACATTTGTTGACTTGTCACTAGGTACCAAGCACCGTGCTATTGACTACTTTTATCCTCAAGACATACCCACGGGTTAGGCACTATTACAAAGATCCATTTTTACAGACAAAAAAAGCTTGTGTGCATGCCAAGTCGCTTCTGACTCTTTGCAACCCCATGGACTGTAGCCCACCAGGCTCCTCTGTCCATGTGATTCTTCAGGCAAGAATACTGGAGTGGGTTACCATTGCCTTCTCCACAGGATCTTTCCAACCCAGGGATCAAACCCAGTCTCCCGCATGGCAGGGAGATTTCTTTACTGTCTGAGCTACCAGGGAAGCCTGATAAAAGCTTAGTGGACTTGAATTACAAACAGCCTCAGCATCACTAGGAATGTTGTTAGAAATGTATGTTCTCAGGCTCCACCCAGACCTAAAAAAAACACAAACTGGGGAGTTAAAACAGCAACTATTTTAGCAATTCCTCCAGATACATCAGATATTCTAAAGTTGGAGAACCACTGCCCTAANTCATGATCTGAGACACAGGCAGCTCCCAGTCTTGTTTTGGCTGTCTGTATAGGGTTTCTCCATCTTTGGTTGCAAAGACTATAATCAATCTGATTTCAGTGTTGACCATCTGATGATGTCCATGTGTAGATTCTTCTCTTGTGTTGTTGGAAGAGGGTGTTTGCTATGACCAGTGTAGTCTCTTGGCAGAACTCTATTAGCTTTTGCCCAGCTTCATTCTGTACTCCAAGGCCAAATTTTCCTGTTACTCAAGGTGTTTCTTGACTTCGTACTTTTGCATTCCAGTACCCTATAATGGAAAGGACATCTTTTGGGGGTGTTAGTTCTAGAAGATCTTGTAGGTCTTCATAGAAATGGTCAACTTCAGCTTCTTCAGTGTTACTGGTTGAGGCATAGACTTGGATTACTGTGATATTGAATGATTTGCCTTGAAAACGAAGAGAGATCATCCTGTCTTTTTTGAAATTGCATTTCGGACTCTTGTTGGCTAAAATCATGACTAGAACACTCCAAAGTCATAATATCAATTTGGCACAGTTTCTGTCAGACTCCCATTCATGGATCATGAGATTTCTGTATATTATAACATAGCCAGTTCCATTTAGCTAGTTTGACCCTTGAGGTTGGGGTTTTAGAGATGAAGTCGACTAAAAGGGGATAGGGTTAATCAGATGTGTGGAAGGGACAGAAGTGAGCTCATTTTCTGAGTCTTAATTCCCAGCTGCTGAATCCTTTTTCCACTCTATCAGCTGCTCTGAGATCTAGAGGTTTTTAAGGCCCCAAGGCAGGCACTCTCCTAGTTTCTCTGCTGGCTGCCTCAACTTTTGTCTCCTTCACTCACTGCCATTAAGAGACCTTACTCTTTCCTTGACTCTGATATGTGAAGATAAAGCTAATCAAAATCCACTCTAGGAGGAGAATCCAGCCTCACATTCACTTTCCCATAAAAGTTTTCCCATTCACTCATACAGTTACTGGGAGAGAAAAGGCTCCCCATCTATCATTTCTCTGTATATCTATCAGTTGATCAATCAGTCAATCAATACTCCATTAATGGAACCCCAGTGTGTATTCTGTCTTGTATCCCAATACTTAGGAGAAGATGCACTTCTCAAGCAGTGATTTCTACAGTATCCAGAGCCAGGTGCCCCCTACTCTCCAAATCTAAACCTTAGAGTTAGATATTCCAAGGTCTTTGAACAATTTCTAGACCAACCCAGTTATCTCAATCAAGCAGGCAGTCAGTCAACCATTTTTCATTACCCATCTTTGATTTCCAAGCCCTGAATTAGTCCTTCCTTCTCCCATGGCCCCTCTTCTAACTCTCTAGATGTGTCTCCATTCACCATTCATTTAGGAAACATTAAGTAGCACCTTCTTAATATCTTCTGCTTCTGTTAGGTCCATACCATTTCTGTCCTTTATTGAGCCCATCTTTGCATGAAATATTCCCTTGGTATCTCTAATTTTCTTGAAGAGATCTCTAATCTTTCCCATTCTGTTGTTTTCCTCTATTACTTTGCATTGATTGCTAAGGAAGGCTTTCTTATCTCTCCT
>SJYV01005987.1:95170-154704 GCA_006410875.1 Neotragus pygmaeus | reverse complement strand
TCTGATTTCAGTGTTGACCATCTGGTGATGTCCATGTGTAGAGCCTTCTCTTGTGTTGTTGGAAGAGGGTGTTTGCTATGACCAGTGCATTCTCTTGTCAAAACTCTATTAGCCTTTGCCCAGCTTCATTCTGTACTCCAAGGCCAAATTTGCCTGTTACTCCAGGCGTTTCTTGACTTCCTACTTTTGCATTCCAAACCTCTATAATGAGAAGGACATCTTGTTTGGGTGTTAGTTCTAAAAGCAGAGATATTACTTTGCCAACAAAGTTCCGTCTAGTCAAGGCTATAGTTTTCCCAGGGGTCATGTATGGATGTGAGAGTTGGACTGTGAAGAAAGCTGAGCACTGAAGAATTGATGCTTTTGACTGTGCTGTTGGAGAAGACTCTTGAGAATCCCTTGGACTGCAAGGAGATCCAACCAGTCGATCCTAAAGGAGACCATTCCTGGATGCTCATTGGAAGAACTGATGCTGAGGCTGAAACTTCAATATTTTGGCCACCTCATGGGAAGATTTGACTCATTGGAAAAGACCCTGATGCTGGGAGGGATTGGGGACAGAAAGAGAAGGGGACGACAGAGGATGAGATGGCTGGATGACATCACCGACTCAATGCACAAGAGTTTGGGTGAACTCCGGGAGTTGGTGATGAACAGGGAGGCCTGGCATGCTGTGATTCATGGGGTCGCAAAGAGTCGGGCATGACTGAGCGACTGAACTGAACTGAAGTAGTGTCTAAATGCTAGAGTTATGTTAGACCTCCAAGGAAAAAAAGGAGAAGCTGAACCAGTCACTGTCCAAAAGATGAAAATCTCTCAGAGGATGATACCTTTCATTATAGAGAGTGAATCTGGAGTTTGGCTAAATGTTTCTGTTTTTTCTAACTGAGTGCCCAGAGTGAATGCCTTATCCATTTCTGGAAATAATATCCTTAGCTCTCAGCCTATAGTGAGTTTGTCTCTTTCTTGAAAACTGGAAGAGAAACAATGTATTTGGACTGTGGGTTGAAATGGTTATAGAGAAAAGTAACTAAGCAAAATGAACAATTGATAGATGAATTTTTGTTTAGCTCAGTTTTACTGGCTCACTTTTCTTTCTTTGCCATTTGTGCTTGACATTATAAAGTATGGAAGTGATTTTGCATATCATTAAGTGTATGTCAAGTTCATGTTTTCAGTAGGCTCTGTGTACATGCTTTATTTTCATCGTTTGCAGCCCCTCACAGAGAAACTATGATAACAATATTGTATCACTATATACCAGAGCCTTGTCACACTGTGGTCTTCAGGGATGCTATTGGTTGTGCTATAGATGAAGCAGCAATACAACAGATCCAAGAAAGCCTGGCCTTGGAAGCTCTAGTTTCAATAAGAAGAAAGAATAGATTATTCTGGACTCTGAAAAATCTTTTGTAAAAAATAGTCATCCCCAAAGGCTATCCACATTCTACTATGTCTCAGAAAGACTTTATAATTTACCAATCTACCAGATTGTTTTCAGTCCTCATTTGATTTGATTTTCACCAGGATTGATTTTGTTGTTCATTCCCTTTTAAAAAGACATTCCTCCTTGGGTACAGGATTCCACACTGTCTGTTCCTTTCCACCTTCTTGATTCCCCTTTATCAGTCTCTTTGCTGAGCCTTCTCCTTTGCAGTTTTATCTACCCATCACTTATCTGTTCATTTATTCACTTTTATCTGTGGAATCTTAGTTTCCTGACTAGGGATTGGACCAGTACCCCCTGCAGTGGAAGCATAGAATCTTAACCACTGGACCACAAGGGAAGCCCGTTTTTTTCCCTCCTTTTCAGCAAATATTTATTGTGCATACTATATGACAAACACTTCCTTAAGTACTAGAAATATAGCGATAAGCAAAACATATACCATCTCTGTCCTCAAGGAGCTAACAATATAGTAAAATTGTTGGTTCCCTGGATTAGGTATTTGTGCTCTCTCACTGCTCAGTAAAATCTCATGCGGGCCCACATGCATGACATCTTTTCCTTCTTCCTTCTTGAGCTAACACAAAGAATTCAGCTTATCCGATCAGGCCCAGGAAGATAAGGGATCTTTCCTGTACTGTGCTTTACTAATCATTTCAAGACTACAAGCAATCAAAAGGCATAAGAAGAAACAGGGAGAAAACAGTAACATCTCTGTAGCTGCTCAGATGGACATGCTCACTGTAACCCAGAGTAACAGGTGATTGTGTGTGTGTGACTTCTTTTCTGTGTACTATTACAAAGTGTGCAGGGTCTCATATTCTAGAATACCCTACTATATACTAACCAGTTAGGCTGTAACTGTTTCATAGATGGTGACACAAGACATGAGGCTCCAGGGTCAGAAACAAAGAGTTTTATTACTCCTGGCATAGCCAGTAGCCAGAGCTTTATATGTCTGTGTCAATTCCCCGTGTCCCCCCAAATCCCATAGCAGTGACACAAAGGTTTCATTACGGATGCCTGCACATCAACTGGCTGCATTAAACAAGGGAAACACTGAGCTTGGGGAATCCACCACTTTTAGAGTTAGCAGAAACAAGCCACTTTGTTTTCTCAGGGGATATGTTAGCTTGTCTCTCTGTGCAAACAGAGCCTTGAAAAATGGCTTGGGTAAAGAGTGATCTGACACAAAATATGTAAGGATGTTCAGTGCACAGGGTGGATTACTTCTCCCAAGATATACTTTCTCATGGACTGCACTAATATGATTTGAGATTCCCAATAATTTGAGAAACCCCTCTCATATCTTCAAGTCATCCCTCTCCATTGGTCACTTCTCATCAAGATTTAAACTACTGCAAATCTGGTCTGCCTTAAAAGCTCTCTCCTTCTACTGCACTCTCCAGTCCAAATACAGCCTCCTTTTCTTAATACTCAAAATTATTGCAATATGTGTCTTAACTTTCTGTCTCCCTTTCTTTGTCTCCCACTTTTTCTTCAACCCAACACACTGCAACCTGGGATCGATCTAGTACTCTATTAAAGCAGCCTTCTAAGTCTCAGCTTCTTCCTCTGTAGGTAGGAGTAATATTCGTATTTATTTCTTAGGGCTGTCTTGAGTATTAAATGTGTTAATGTGGACAGTTTAGAGCAGTGCCTGGTACATTGTTAGTGTTCAGTAATTGTCAGGTTGGGTTGTTTTTATTGGTATCCTCATCCTTATCAGTGAAATTCTTGCTAAATCCAGTGGGCACTTCACAGTTCCTATTTGAAATCCCTGTGTTGTCCACATTCTCCTTCTTGAAACTTGCCCTCCCTCGGCTTCCATGATTGATGCCAGACTTTCTCAGTTTTCCTCCTGCTTCTCTGAACGGCCGTGCTGGTCAGATTTGTGTGTTCTGTCCTAAATGTTGATACTTCTCAGTGTTCTCTATTAACCTCCTTTATCTTCTTTATCTACATACTTTTGTTTATTGATATTATCCCTGTTCTTGTGCTCCGAGTTACTATCTATATTGAGATGCTCGATATTCTATGCCTTTTCATTTACTTTTTTAACAGGTATTTTTATAACATCTTCTATGTGCCAAACACTGAGATAGATATTGTGAGTAAAACCAGCAGAATTCCTACTCTCATTGAATTATTCTTGAACAGGGAACACATACATAAAACAAATAATCACACCTATCATTCAGCAGCTATATTCTTTTAGTTTCAAGTGTTCCTCCTCTGTGCTATTTTAATGAATGTGGTAAGTGCCACAAATAACCATCCAGTTGTTCAAGTCACTTCACCTTGAGCCTTTGTTCTTCATCATGCATGCATGCTAAGTTGCTTCAGTTGTGTTTAACTCTTTGCAACACCGTGCACTGTAGCCTGCCAGGTTCCTCTGTTCGCAGGATTCTCCAGGCAAGAATACTGGAGTGGGCTGCCACGCTAATAAACAAATCATTTTGATTTTCTCTTCTCTTTTATATCTGCCCATGTTTCTCTGTTTCCACTGCTACTAGCTTAGATCAAGTCTTCATCATCATTCAGCTGGATTTTGGCAATTGTTGTTCCTTGATCTCCCTGCCTTCAGTCTCCCACTTACCTATCTTTTGCCCTGCTGGTGCCCATGATCTATAAAGTAGACCCCTGATTCCTTAGTATGGCCAAAAAATCCTCAATAATCAAGCCGTAGCCACATCTTTAGCATAATCTCTCTTGTTCTCTCTCTCTCTCTCTCTCTCTCTTTTTTTTTTTTTTTTGCATTAATCCTTATTCTCAACAGACCAAATCAGAAAAATCTCTCAGAGCAACTGTGAGGAAATCATGCAAAATGGCACCTTCAACCTTGTAGGCACTATCATATATAACACAGCTTTGTACAGGCAATTTGATAAACTCTTAATATTTGTAATAAAATTGAACCAAAATTGTGATAAATCCCCAAATTCTTTAGAATCTTAACACAGTATAATTGCTCCAGTAATGTTAAGAGGAAGAACTACATCACTTTTCCCAATCTTTGACAAAACATAGATTAAAACCTTTCACTGATTGGAGGACGATAAATCTTTTTGAAAAGTGTGTACTTAGATTGTATTGTATTTGGTGACTTCCTCCTGCAAACCCACTTTACAGTATGCATGCATCAGTTAGGATGACTTATTTTACAAGCAATAGGATCATGTGATTTAAAATGCCTAAACAACAAAAGGGAGGGTATTGAATCACTTAACCAAGAAGGCCAGAGGCGGGAAGGCAGGCATAGTTCAATCAGGACTCCAACTCCTATACTCCTATCCTTCAGTTCTGTCCTGTTTGTTGGCTTTATCTTTAGTGTAGCTTCACTCATGGGAGCAAACTGGCTACTGTAAAATGGCTCATATACACACATTACAATTTCCAGAGCAACAGGGTCTCTATGTTTCAGGTTCCGGACCTATATGTTGAGCTTCATGGTGACTGGATCACATCTGAAGGAATTCATTCATTCCTGAGACAGTCAATGCTAATGAAGACAGGACCTGGTCCAGTCACTGTGACAGATGGAGGTAAATTTATGCCAAAAAAAATCCACCTCAGATTTGAGAGAGGAATGTTATTCATCAGTCTATGTAATCTACATGGTTTCTTTAAAATCACAGGGGTGAAATTCCCCAAAGGAAAACCTCATAGCTATTGAGTATTGGTGAAGAAGAAAAATGGATGAATCCTAAGCAGTCAATCAATGAATATTCACTATAGTCACAGTTTAAGTTTGTTCATCAGCAAACAAAAATTATTCTGTGCCCTGGATTTTTTTTAAAGAAACTTGTTACTGGTCAAAAACAAACCAATAGTCTATTACAAGGGTGAAGAGAAGGCAAGTAGAACAGAGCCCATTCCTAAGAAAACCCATTAATGAGTGAATACGAAGACTAAATGATGTAGAGGGCTCACAAACCACACATTCATTCATTCACTTATCATTTATGGGGTATAAACTCTATGCCAGAATATGCTTAATATAACAGAATCCTTGACCTTAAGGAGTTCATTCAATCAGGAATTATAGAATTAAAATACAAGTGAAAAGTCAGCAGTATTGCATATCAGAGCGGAAGTAGAATAGTAAAACAGAGTGAAAATCGAGCCACATGTAAAATCTAGTGGAGTCTTCAAGACATCCTTTAATATTCCCTCCACACCTAACACTTCTATAATGCAATCTTTAATATAAAGCAACCCAGGAACACTTATTTCCAATCAAAAGATTCCTGAGAACAGTACATTAAAAAGCAAATGGAAGAATAATTTATCTTACTCTGGCTGCACACTCTAAAAAAACAATATGAAATAATCCTGAATTGTTTAGGAAAAAAACGGATCATTGTTGTTTCAGGGGGCTTTTATGTGCAAAGTACATTGGATAATGATGTGAATTATTTTAAGCTATTATATTCTGTGACCATCTGGGGAAATAATTTGGGGGATAAATACAGCAGAAGTATTAAGAGAAGGACACTAAAAAGGAAAAATAGCAAACATAGTTGATTCTTTTTGACATTTTTTACAGTATAAAAATCATCATCTTTGGTCCATATCTCAGTGATAATGCTAAAAAAATTCCAATCATTTTATCATTATTCCCAGCAGTGTCCTAGAGCTCCAATTCTAAGGGCAGGGCTTTCTGTAAGCATCTAACATGAAGATATAACTGAGAGAAATTTTGGAGAAATGGTTTCTTCACATGAAGTATACTTGATAATAACATTTTAATGTAATATTGACATTTCTAGTTTTTAACTCTGTTGGGCAGAATCTTGATAGAAAAGAAAATCACTTGTGACAGCTTCAGCATGAGTGTCTAATATCTTGGCAATTTAGCCCAGTTTTATTCTATATCAGAGGTACTTCATCATAAACGAACTAAAATATCCCTCATGTTTTACAGAAGAAAGTCATTCCTCATAACAAATAATGCTAAAGTTGTCTTAAAGCTATCAACTATTACTGAGAGAATATTGTGGGAAATATTAGTGGTTTATTTTCAGATGATTTTAGCATACAATTTAATGTATGTGTGTATGTATATAAGGCTTCCTTGGTGGCTCAGTGGTCAAGAATCTGTGTGCAATGCAGGAGATGCAAGAGACATGGGTTCAGTCCCTGGGTCAGGAAGATCCCCTGGAGGAGGAAATGGCAACCTACTCCGTATTCTTGCCTGGAGAATCCCATGGACAGAGGACCCTGGCAGGCTACAGTTTATGGGGTCACAAAAAATCAGACACGACTTAGCAACTAAACAACAACTATATATATATATACACGTATACATTTGTGTAGGTTTATTTACACACTATTTTGGTCAAAGTATTGATGTGTCTATTTAAACTGAACCGGTATGCTTTAGTCAAGCAGCTGAGAAGTTGAGTCAAATCATGATATCCAAGATCCATATGACATTTACAATTGAACAGAGGACTGTCTGCAGACTCATTACTCAGAGTATGGTCCCCAGACCAGCAGGTTTAGAATAGACTTGGATCTATTAGAACTGCTAAAATCCAGCCTCTTGGCTCTTTGCATTCTAACAAGATCACTAAGCAACTAAAGCAGAAACATCAGGGGATCTCAACTCTGGCTCCACATAAGAATCACTAAAGGTGCTTTTTTTTTTTTTAATGATAAGTAACTTTTATTACGGAGAAGGCAATGGCACCCCACTCCAGTACTCTTGCCTGGAAAAATCCCATGGACGGAGGAGCCTGATAGGCTGCAGTCCATGGGTCACTAAGAGTCAGACACGACTGAGCGACTTCACTTTCACTTTTCACTTCCATGCATTGGAGAAGGAAATGGCAACCCACTCCAGTGTTCTTGCCTGGAGAATCCCAGGGACAGGGGAGCCTGGTGGGCTGCCGTCTATGGGGCTGCACAGAGTCGGATACGACTGAAGCGACTTAGCAGCAGTAGCAGCAACTTTTATTAAACATTTCCTGTAGTCTATTTTTTATAATTTTTTTATACTGAAGTTTAGTTGATATACAATATTACATAAGTTACAGATATTTAATATTCACAATTTTCAAAGATAATACTCCATTTATAGTTATTATGAAATATAGATTATATTCCCTGTGTTGTACAATATATCCTTATAGCTGATTTTATCCAAAATGTTTGACTCTCAAGTCTTACCCCAGACCAGTTAAATTGGATTTTTTAAAGGCAAGACCAAGGCATGGGTAATTCTAAATGCTCACCAGATTATTCTAATGTCCTGCCAGATTTGCAAACTGTAGGTCACACAATGCCCAAGCAATCTGTAAATTCAGTGTATTCTGAAAGGACAAAAGGAAGAAAGTCAAACCAATTACTCTGCATTTGGTACCACTTTTAAATGATTGATTTTTTTAACTTTTAATAAGTTTGCTTAGCTACTGTGTGAACACAGCCTATTATGTCTCCACCTGCCCACAAGTGTATTGTATTGCAAATCAAGAAAAGGAACATGTTGCTATCTCAATTAATTAAAAGAAGATTTTAGATTTTTTTTTACTTTACTTTCTTTTGCCAACCTTCTTCTCCAACCTAACAAGTCTGAATACTAAATCTCAGACACTGCACGTTGGCAACCCACCCCAGTGTTCTTGCCTGGAGAATCCCAGGGATGGGGAAGCCTGGTGGGCTGCCATCTATGGGGTCGCACAGAGTCGGACACGACTGAAGCGACTTAGCAGCAGCAGCAGCGGCAGCATGTTTAAACAGCTGCACCTTTGGATTGTGTGTGCATACTCAATCTCTCAGTCATGTCCAACACTTTGCAATTCCATGGACTGTAGCCTGCGAGGCTCCTCTGTCTATAGAATTCTTCAGGTATTACTCATCCTTTTCTCCATGAACTCAATTCTCAGTTTATATCTCAAGCATCCCTTATCACTGCCACCCAAATGCATTTTCCCTTTCCTGAATTCCCATGTTGCTCAGGACCTCTATCATGTGCTCTCATTTTATGGATTTTTTAAAATACTTTATTTATCTGTGCCAGTTCTTAGTTGTTGCACAAGGGATCTTCATTCTTCATTGGAGCATGTGGGATCTTTAGTTGGAGCATGTGAGCTCTTATCTGTGGCATGTGGGATCTAGTTCTCTGGGCTCCTGCATGGAGAACACAGAGTCTTAGCCACTGGACCATCAGGGAAGTCCTTCACTTTATGGTTTTGTCTTGCTGGTTCAAGTTAGTGGAATACAATTGACTGATTCCTACATACAGTCTCAAGTATGAGTGATCTATTCCAAAATCATATATATGAATAGGAAAGAAAAACATAAACCATAGTGTCAAGGGAGTGTAATCTCTTCGGTTCTGTCTCATCACAACAAAAATTTGAAGTGACGAACGGTAAAGCCCCCGGTGTGTCACAGCTCTCAGACAGTTTGTGTTACAGTTCTCAGACAGATCAGTGTTATTTAGAAAATAAAGGAAAATACATCCTTGAGGCGTAAGGACATGTCGACCCAAAAGATGCAAAGAGAGAGAGAGAATGAGCATGTGCGTGGGAGAGGGAGAGAGAGACCCCCGGCCCTTTGGCTCCTTTTTTTTAGCTCAGGAATCTATTAAGTTTTTAGTTGTTTTTTTGTTTTTTTGTTTGTTTGTTTGTTTTTACTTTATTTTACTTTACAATACTCTATTGGCTTTGCCTCTTCTTTTTTTCCTCCCCCGGGCCTGCCCTATGTAAACTGGGCCAGCCAGGAATGCTGTTTGTTCTACCTGAGGTCCTCACTCCAGTCCCCGGACCTTCCTTTGTTCTATTTTCGCAGGCTTTTCCCTTCCTTGTTTTTTTAGCCACCGCCATTCTGGACTCCTTTTTCCTATTCAAACTTATGGTAGTCATTGTTCTTCCATCTTACAGATGAGAAACCTGAATCTCAAAGAGGCAAGGTTGACAGGCTAATAAGCTTTGACACTAAGATATTTTTCCCAAGGTTCTCTGACCCAATGTCCAGAGGAAGTTTGATTTGCTTTTCTTTGAGTGTTATGTATATTTTAATATATTACGGCACTTTAAGTTCTGGGGGCAGATGCAGAATATGAACAGATTAAGACATAGTAAAAGAGGACTCATCCTTAAAATCAACGTCCACTCTAATCTTTGGAGTGAGTCCAGTGATTTTTTTTTTTTAATTGCACATTTACTTGGTTTCTTTTGTCAGAAAATTATTGAAGCTTGAGCAGGAAGGGAGGTGGTCTTATTATGCGTCTTTCTTTAAAATTCCTTTTTAATTTGCACATAATACCTTAACACCTTTCTTGTGAAAAAACAAACAAACAAACACAGAACATTTAAAATGTAGATAAACTTTCTTGTCCAACACACTTATGCTGTACCCCACCAATCTACATGCCTTCCTTCCCTCAGCAGTCATCATTTTATCTGTGCACACTTTTTAAGACATTTTAATTTATAATACTTATGTATGTGGAAAAGGAAATAGCAGCTGGCTTCAGTTTTCTTGCTTGGAGAATCCCATGGACAGAGGAGCCTGGCAGGCTACAACCCACGAAGTCTCAAAAAGCTGGATACTACTGAGCACACACACACACACACACATGCATCTATATGTATATAAATCTATTTATCTATATATATATGATATATTATGAAAATTTTTGATGATTGCAAGCGCTGAAGTGTTGATCATTATGTTGGAAAAACATATGACTCTTGAGAATTAAGAGTTTTATTTGTATGTTTAAAATCAAAGACCTGGGAAGGAGATCTAATTCAGCGGCTGAGAGAACTAAGATTCAAAATTATATCTCAACCTTGTGGAATAATTCCCTAAAGCTACAAAGAATAAAAATTTAGCTAGCATAAATATTAAAGCCCTGCACAAAGTATGAGTAACAAATGGAGAATTTTGACTTGATGTTGGTTTATATGGAAAAACAGTGTTTTGATGATCACAGACTCAAAATTTAATAAAAATTCTAATACTATGAAAATTCCATAGTTCTTAACTCTGAAATAAGATTCCTTTAAAAAATATCAGAAATTAATCCAGAATATCTAATTTTAGAGGGAAAATACAGTAAACTACTAATTTTTAAATATGGGACTCATTTTGTGATTTACATTTTTCTTTTCATATAAAATGGCAAGCAGAAGGAAATTCTTTTTCTTCCCTCAGTACAAATGCCCTAATTTTTACCACAGTACAAAATATCCATTAGGATTTCAAGGTCCTATGATAAGACACTGCAATAGTATTCGTTCCCAATATCGATGCCTTGAATAAAGGTCTTGCCCTGTGGAATTAAGTCTCGCTCAATGTAAAGCTAATTATCTATTATGATTACATATTTTAGTGAAACGTATTCATACTCCACATTCTTTGCTGGAATGGAACTGGGGCCAGGGGACCCAGGGATATTATCTGCATGAGACACCCGCATACTCAATCTTGACCGCTGCTTGATTTTTACTTTAACATGTCACAAAATAGATTCTCCAAACAAGAAAATTTAGAAGATCTTATTTCACTGATTATCTATTGACCTATGTTTATGTTTGTCTTCTTGTGATTTTAGATATGTAAGTACTGACTGTATAGGATACAAAAAAAATATAGGTTCTGAGACAGAAATTGACGTTCCTTTCCAACGGAAGACAAACACTATCTTCATTTATTGTGAATTTGATCCAAATACATTGGTGACCATGAGTCTTGACCTGTTTCTATTTATTCTAAATTAATATCACTTCATGCATAAGCATACTAAGTATTTCAGAAAATGAAACCTTGAGTGATAAGGAAGAAGCTGAGTCAATGGAGCAAATGTATTGATGTGTTTTTAAGAACTCCAAACCATGGTTTTATATGAATTTATCTCACTCTGCCCTAATGTCCACCATAGCACATAAGAAGGAGAGTCAAGGTCTTAACTTTATTACTGACTTTTTTTCAGCAGCATCAAACCAATAATATGTGTTTATCTACTCGCCTGTGCTGCTCCAGATAGAGTAAGTAGCTCATTGTAATTCTCCCCTCCAGGTTTCCTTCCCTAAGGACATATCTATATCTCGGATCTGTCTAATTAATCAGGATGTGAAGAATAGAATATTGTGAAACAGTCCCTATGCTCATCGTGGCTAGGCTTTAAAAAGCTCAATAAAGTTTCTGTCTACATTTTCTTGTTTATACTGTGGAGTAAAATGGATCAAACAGGCAAAGATTTGTGGCAACAGAGACGGTGCCTTTGCGCAATAAAACACATACTGTGTATCAAACAAATATTGTACCACTTCTATGGAGCTGACATTGGAATGACATTGTAATCCTGGCCATCTGTCTTCCTCCTCTAGATGTCGATGAATGTGTGGTGGTGAATGGAGGCTGCCAGCAGCGCTGTATTAACACTCTGGGCACCTTCCACTGTGAATGTGATATGGGATACAGACTCCATGCTGATGAACGCACCTGCATAAGTGAGTAAATATTAGAACCAGCTTGAAGTCGTTTTCAATGAAAATCGACCTGCTCTTGTAGGGGCAGAAAGAAAAGGTCTTTCTATTGTAAAAATACCTATAGAAACTGACAGTGTTCAAGTACAATTCTCTATCTTAGGATAAAAGGAAAAGATATCTTGCTATTAAAAGACTAAAAAGATGAGGAAGGAAATAGAGAAATTAACATTCACAAGCAAAACTCGGATTTCCAAATGTGTGGCTATTTCCATAGGGCATCTTTTCTGCCACATGTAGTAAAGTATAAATTTGTTAATTGTTGTTTATATACCAGTTCAGCACAGACTCTCAATAAAGAGAGGAGGATATAACAGTCACTAGCTGCAATGCTCACTCATTTCAAACCAGATTCAGAATTGGACTTGTGATTATAATAGCAAAAATTATAATGGATTATACACCAAGGAGCTTATGGTTGCTCAAGAATAGTTAAAACTACACACATTAAATCTGAGGTTACTATATATTGGGTGCAGGAGGAAAAGGGGCAGACAGAGGATGAGATGGCTGGATGGCATCACCAACTTGATGGACGTGAGTCTGAGTGAACTCGGGGAGTTGGTGATGGACAGGGAGGCCTGGTGTGCTGCAATTCATGGGGTCGCAAAGAGTTGGACACCACTGAGCGACTGAACTGAACTGAAGTACAAATTTATCACTTCTCTCTTATATTTCATTCATATGCTGCAATAAACCTGACTACACTCAGTTCTGCAAATAAGTTATGCCCTTTTCCGCTTCCACACCTTACTTTACTCAACCTAGACTCTAACCCCCAAGTCTCCACCTGTCAGAACTCTACTTACCAAGTTTCATGTTCGTTGTCAATTGTCCTGTTAAGCCTTCTCAGGTGACCCCAGCCGAAAGCATTCCATCTTTTTCTTCTAATAACATATAATTTAATGTTGCCTGATTGACACATTACAGCATATAGTTTCATATGTGTGCAGTTGGGCTTCAGACCAAATGAAAGACACTAATGACCTTCTAATTATCAGCTTTCACAGGAGTCTTTTCCATGCCTTTTGCAATGGCCTCTGACACTGTTAACCACTCATTTTTCTAAATCTTCCTCTTGACTTCTTGACAGCACAATTTTCACCTTTGGCTGCTGCTTCTCTCTACTTACATTCTTGCTAGCTCATTCTAACTTTTGATTATCTTCTTTCATCACTATGGACTGAACTATGTCCCTCAAATGCATGTTTTAAAGTCCCAGGTTTCAGCATGATGGTGTTTGGAGGTAGAGCCTTTGGTAAATAATTAGGTTCAGATGAACTCATGCATGTGGAAGATCTCATGATGGGATTGGTGCTTGAATAGGAAGAGATACCAGAGAGATTGGGCTCCCCAGCATACCAGCATCTGGCTGAATGGCAGACATCTGAAGCCAGGAAGAGAGCACATACCAGAAACCAAACCATACTAGAAACTTGACCTTGAACTTTCCAGCCTCCAAAACTGTGAGAAAATTAATTAGGCCACCCAGGCTGGGGTATTTTGTTACAGAAGCCCAAGCAGACTAATGTACTTCTCTTTTCTCCTTTATTCCCCCTTCTCTAGTCTATCTCTGTTTAATTTCATCTGTAGACCAAAGTCTAAATGTTAGCTATTATGCTGCTGCTGCTAAGTCGCTTCCGTTGTGTCCGACTCTGTGTGACCCCATAGACACACACCCAGAGAGCCCACCAGCATCCTCTGTCCCTGGGATTCTCCGGACAAGAATACTGGAGTGGGGAGCCATTTCCTTCTCCAATGCATACCTGGTAAGTTGCTTCAATCATGTCCGACTCTGTGCGACCCCATAGTTGACAGCCCACCAGACTCCTCTGTCCACAAGTTCTCTAAGCAGAAATACTGGAGTGGGTTGCCGTTTCTTTTACCAGGCTATTATCATAACAGAATGTAAAAAAATATAAGAACTTTACTCACATGGATTTGCTTGTTGGGGAAAAAATTCAAACTTGCAGTATTTCTAGCTTTTGGACCCTGGACAAGAAAATACATTATATTTGATAGCTTTGCAGATTTTCTCATTGTTGACAGGCAGACGTTAGTAGATATGACTAAAAATAAGTACAGATAATGTAGACTAACTCGTTTTATCGCCAGTGGATATTTTTTAGGAGCGAGGGGCTAGATACCAAAATAATTTAATTACCCCAAATTTTTGTAGTTAGCTGTGTAATTTGCATTTAAAGTAACTTGTAAGATTTTGTCTATAATTTGTTGTACCTCACAAAGTCTTTGTCTTTCTATTTTTTGTAACAACCTTGTTAAAAATGCTCAGCTCAAATCTCCATTCATAATCATGTCCTTCTTCTGCTGTATTTGTTGAAATTAGCCTTCTCAGAGGGGTGAAATAATTAAATGATTGAAAGTTTTAATGCTTGCATAGTTCTCTTACCTCTCTTTCATGCCTTCAGCACATGGGTTTATTAACATGTGTACTCACACATAAGCAAATGGAATCACTGGTGTCTGCACAGAGGAACCTTAGATAAACATTTTAATTATTTTAGTCTTCCATACAAAAATTTTTTATTTCCACTTGCTGGAAATGGTCAGGAACTGTTTTTGTTCAATGGTTCCTTTTTGTTCTCACAAAATGAGTTGGGGGAAAGGAAGAAGTAAGGTTACCTGGAGGCTGTAAACCAAAGGTATTTCTGTGTGTTGATATGTGAAACATAGTAGAATCAGAGGTCATATTTTAATTCTAAATAAACAGAAGTTAGGTGTCATCACAAAGAGGTTAGATGTACAGCCTGGAAGCTTGATTAAACAGATATTCTGAGTAAAATTTTGAACTTGAATAAATTTTCTTTCATCGGATTTTTATGTTTCATATTTTAAGATAATACCAAAAAAAGGGGGGGGGGCTGGTGGGCTGCTGTCCACAGGGTCGCACAGAGTCAAACATGACTGAAGGACTTAGCATGCACGCATGCATTTGGAGAAGGAAATGGCAACCCACTCCAATATTCTTGCCTGGAGAATCCCATGGACAGAAGAGCCTGGTGGGCTGCCATCTATGGGGTCTCAGAGTCAGGCACGACTGAAGTGACTTAGCAGAAGCAGCAGCAACCTTAGAAAAGGATTGAGAACACAATTAGATGTAGTGGTCTTCACATAATAGATTCTTTTTTTTTTTTATCTCGGTGTTCTGATCCATGATGTCTAGGTTTTATTTGATAAAAGAATTGGAAGATTCTTTTTAGGGAATGCAAAGAGATTGCCCTCAAATTGGAGATGAAAGAAGTTAAAGACTTTCATTGTAACTACCTTTCAATTAATTGCATTATTTATGAAGACAAATTAGAAACAGAATTCATTTCATATGACAGCTGATGTCTTGAATAGGGCTATGTCAGGTTAAAAAAATTGTTTAGTTTGTCAGGTGGATGGCATCTCTCAGTCATTATCAAATTCATCACCCTCACAGTATTAATCTCTTTTGTGTGCTAGATAATAAATTTAATTCTCCAAAGTTGAATTTAGGGAACACATCTCTTCTTCCCTCCTTGTCCCCATCTGTGGCCTTGAAAAAAATACCATGAACTTTCCAAATTTTTATCCATTTTGTTGATGATTAACCCAATTCTGGCAACCCACTCCAGTATTCTTGCCTGGAAAATCCCAGGGACCGGCGAGCCTGCTGGGCTGCCATCTACATGGTCACACAGAGTCGGACACGACTGAGGCGACTTAGCAGCAACAGCAGCAGCAGCAGCAACCCAATTCAAAACTTTTCTCAAATTCAGTGGATTTTAGGAATGCATTTAGAATTCTTTCCTTTTCTACAGTTTTTCTATAGTCTTCAGACTTAGGAAGACATGTGTGACTTTGGACTTTCATTTAACTGTTCAGTTATTCCATTTCTCCACATGTAGGGATTGGTGAGGAAAAATTACAGCACAGGTAAAATCCTTAGTGCAGTGCCTGACACAGAGCAAGTAATCGGTAAAATTTCGATCATGATATTGATATTAGTTCTATACTTGCAGTTGGCTGTTTGAAAGTCATTCAATCATGTCTGACTTTTTGCAATCCCATGGACTATACGATCCATGGAACTATCCAGGCCAGATACTGGATTGGGTAGTTGTTCCCTTCTCCAGGGGATCTTTTCGACCCAGGGATCAAATGTCTCCCACATTGCAGGTGGATTCTTTACCAGGTGAGCCACCAGACTAAATAAAATTATGAAGAGTCAGACACTATAGTTATTATTATAAGCTTACTTTGCTGATCAGATGGCTTCCTTTGGGCATCTTGGTTGCTAGCTTTTTAGCAAACATACGTTGGTTCTTTTTTTTTTTTTTTACTGGAATATGATTGCTTTACAGTGTTGTGTTAGTGTCTGCTATACAGTGAAGTAAGTCAACCATGTGCATACATATATCCTCTACCTCTTGGACCACACTTCCACCCCACCCCCATTCTTTCAACAACTCTCCATTTCACTTTCCTTTCTTTTTTGCATTTTGGAGTTTTAAAGCAATATTCAAAACTATATTTTCATTGTATGGTAAAATATTCTCATTTATCACTGGGTTGAAGATTTATATCTCCCTGTTTCCAAAAGCACTGGAGGCAGCAAGCTTTAGGCAGCTTATGCATTTTCACAGGGTCCAACGTGCAAAATGACATGAAACAGAAAATAGGACTGCCTCCATCTAAAAGAAGCAAAAGGATTAAGTGCTTGCAAATACCAGATATGAGCGCAACATTTAAATCCAAATCTAGTAACCTGGGATAGCGTTCTAGTGACTGACGAGAGCTGCATGGTTTAAACCAGGTTTGCATTTTCTTACAACAATAATCATAGAGGCGATTTTTAGAAAATCCAGTGATTTCAAAATCTCTTAAGGTATGCATTCCTTTCATTTTGAAGAGAAAACAGAAAATTTCAGCTAAGAGCCCACCCAGCTTTTATTCCCATCTAGAACTTTTGGTATTATTAATAACTCTCAATACTGTCTGCTTTGCTCTTCACTGAGAAGGAAAGCACTCTGATGTTATTTCAAGCTGATCCCATCCTGCCCCAACTTAGAACTTTGCTCAAAATTTTGGAGGTGTATGGAAGGAAAAGACTATTGTTCAGGCAGTGAGTTGTGTCCAACTCTTTGTGACCCCGTGAACAGCAGCATGCCAGGCTTCCCTCTCCTTCACTCTCTCTTGGAGTTTGCTCAAACTTGTCTACTGAGTCAATGATGCCATCCAATCATCTCATCCTCTGTTGGCTCCTCTTCTTACCTTCAATCTTTCCCATCATCAGTGTCTTTTCCAATGAGTCAGCTCTTCACATCAGGTGGCTAAAATATTGGAGCTTCAATTTCACTATCAGTCCTTCTGACGAATATTCAGGATTGATTTCCTTTAGGATTGACTGGTTTGATCTTGCTGTCTAAGGATCAAAGAGTCTTCTCCAGCACCACAGTTCGAGAGCATCAGTTCTTGGGCATTCAGCCTTCTTTATATGAAAGAGCTTATGGAGTCATAAAAGAAATGGAAGGGAGCTGGGAGAGAGTTGTGTCTTGTAATCCACAGAAGAGAGAATGTCAGGAAGGAAAGAGAGGTTGTTACATTCAAGGTTTAAGGAAAACAACTGAAAAATGTTCCTTGAAACACTCAATGGATAATGGATGGCTAACCCTGGCAAAACCAGCCTTAGAGGGGAGTTTTAAGATAGAGAGAAAGATATTGATGATAGAAGAGAAAAAGGGGCATATTAGGAGCAAGGTTCTTTATCTTAAAACAAATCCCCTCCCTAAAACTACTTTTGCCAGGCTTGTTCTTACATTGTCCACTGATAATTTCAAGGAATACTTTTCAAACATTCTGCTCAACATACTGAAAGTAGTGACGGCTCCTTCCTCTCTTCCTGACTTTCTCTCCTCCTTGTATTGTAGGAAACAGCTTTCTCTTGGTTCTCTTCCATCTCTGTGATGACTCCCTAATCTTTCTCATACAGTCTTTCCCCTCTATCGAACTCCAAAATTTTTCTAGGTCTTCAGAGTTCTGGTTTTAGCCATTTCTTTACTCCCTCCTCTGTGATCATACCCAGTGGCAAAACTTTACCCACTCTAATTAGCTATATATACGGATGAGGTCCACATCAGTATTACTAAATCAGATCGCTCTCCTTGTTCTCTGAACTCAGAGATCCAGCTACTGCCTGAAGCCCTTATTGAGGATCTGAGGCTCTCTCTCACTGAGGGAGTCTTGAGCATTGGAAACTTAGTGGACCTAAAATTAAATATATCTT
This sequence comes from Neotragus pygmaeus, assembly GCA_006410875.1. Lineage (NCBI taxonomy): Eukaryota > Metazoa > Chordata > Mammalia > Artiodactyla > Bovidae > Neotragus > Neotragus pygmaeus. The sequence continues at coordinate 136,484 of SJYV01005987.1, read as the reverse complement.
CTTTCCTACCCTCCACCTCCCAAATTTCTTCTTCTCTAAGTCGTAAGGACAGCTCAGGTCACCCTTTATCCAAAGCAGTCTAGTGTATCTGAAGTTACTCATGACTCCTCCCCTCTCTTCCTCCTCACATCAGGCTCTCCAGTAAAACCAGTGGGCAGTTTCTCCTCAACATCCCCCAAAGAAGTGGCTTCTCTGTGGCTACTTTCATTCATGTCCTCATCATTTCTTACAGAAAGATTTACTGTAATTGCTTCTTTCCTGACATTCTTCATAACTGACCCCTTCAATCAATTATCTAAACTAATGCCAGAGATATCTTTGGAAACCATAACTTAAAAATTATTTTACCAGCCTTAAAACCTTTGTTTCTCTATAGCTTTTAGAATTAATCCAAAATTTTTACTATGGTTGACAAGGTGCTTCAGGGTCTGACTCTTTGTTACTTCTGCCTTACTTGCCGTATTGTGACTCTGCCTTTCACACTCCAGGCTCAGACACACTGAAAATGTGTAGTATGTAAAGTGTGCCAGGAGTTTCCACATTCCTCCATCTTGGTCTTAGTGTTCCATCTGTCAGACACTCCCTGTTTCTGCCCGTACTTGTTGCCGGGTTTAAGTGCAAGTCCACACTTTCCCCTTTCTCATTTATTTTGTCTCTCACTCCCCTCACCTGACTTCTGTCTTTCAAGGCAAAGGTTAGAATCACCTTCTCTGAGGAGACTTTCCAGATCTCTCCTCATACTTAGAATCCACATTTGTCACCTGTCTTATAAGATGTATAGATGCTTTCAATGGTGGGACACAATATCAAGACACTCAGAGAGAGGACAAGAAGAACCTTTGTTATTTACCGCTCCAAATAAAAACTCCCTGGTGGCTCAGACGGTGAAGCATCTGCCTGCAGTGCGGGAGTCCTGGGTTTGATCCCTGGGTTAGGATGATCCCCTGGAGAAGGAAATGGCAACTCACTCCAGTACAGTTGCCTGGAAAATTCCATGGATGGAGGTGACTGGTAGGCTACAGTCAATCGGATTGCAAAGAGTCATACATGACCTAGCAACTTCACTTTATCATCATGTCCTGCATTGCCGGCAAATTCTTTACCATCTGAGCCACCAGGGAAGCCCTATATGTGACAAATGGTGCAGATGGTCAGGCTAACTTCACAGTCTTCCTGGGATTTAGGTATTTTGAATAACTCCACTAGCCCTCAGGAAGACTGTGAGTCTAGGGCCTCTAGCAGTTGACTCTGTGTATATCTTAACTCTAGAATGTCTGATAAGGGAAGTAGTTGGGGTGGGGGCTTAATCTGTGAGGGGGAAGAGGGTTTTCAGCCATGACTTCAAAACAGTATTTGTGAAATATTACATCATACACCACATAGAGTCAAAGACAACTCTCTAATAGAGCCTATCACAGTGGATTGTAAAGGCTTATTGTCTGTCTCTCCCACTAGCATGTAACTAAAAGTGTTTACTTTTATTAAATGACTCTTTTTATTCAGTGTTTAAAATATGAAGATCCTTGTAAAAAATTATGCTTTGTTTAGAAGTATAAGCGTTTTGCCTCTTATGACCCATTTTTCTTTATTAGATAAGAAGAATTATACAGTGGATGATTTTGGCTCCTAGAAAACCCAGCATTAACATGAAGGGTTAATTGCAAAGGCTTTTTAGCTTATATTCCTAAAGTAACTTCTCTACTCCATTTCATAACATGGTTCTTAACTTGCTGCAGTGGTTAATTTTTGTACCTTTGCACTTTCTTTTAAACTATAGCTTTGCTGGATCTATTATAGGTATGTTTAGACCGTGTTCAGTTCAGTTTAGTCACTCAGTCGTGTCCGACTCTTTTCGACCCCATGAATCACAGCACACCAGGCCTCCCTGTCCATCACCAACTCCTGGAGTTCACTCAGGCTCACGTCCATTGAGTCAGTGATGCAATCAAGTCATCTCATCTTTTGTCACCCCCTTCTCCTCCTGCCCCCAATCCCTCCCAGCATCAGAGTCTTTTCCAATGAGTCAACTCTTCGCATGATGTGGTCAAAGTACTGGAGTTTCAGCTTTAGCATCATTCCTTCCAAAGAAATCCCATGGCTGATCTTCTTCAGAATGGACTGGTTGGATCTCCTTGCAGTCCAAGGGACTCTCAAGAGTCTTCTCCAACACCACAGTTCANAAATAATCATTGCAGTTTGGCTGAGAACATACCTGTCTCCATTTTCTTTTTCTTGGTTTTCATTTTATTTTTTGATAGTTTATTCCTTGCTAACAGGAGCTTCCCCTCTCTCCCAACAAGAAATCATACATACAGAGAAAATAATAGCCTCTTCTCCCAGAACACTCACATTTGTCTCATAATTTGATTTCTTTGACCATTATTTATTTGAGAAGGCTTCTCTCCGTGTTCCAAATCTGCCCAAAATTAAATTTGTAACTTCTGTCTTCACATTCATTACTTGAATGTGGTCTATTTTTTAGTGATGTTCCATTCATTCACTGAAAGTGGCATCTGCTCTTCTTCTAGAATTTTCATAGTCATAAGATGATTCACATGATTAGCAAAGGAAAATGTCTATCACAAAAATATTTGTTGTTATTCAGTCCCTAACTTGTGTTCAACTCTTTGTGACTCTCTGGACTGTAGCCTGCCAGGCTCCTCTGTCCTCCACTATCTCCCTGAGTTTATGCAAAAATATATCCCGCCGTTTTTCATTAAATTTTGTTTCTCCCCTATTCGTGTTAAAGCATAAATAGTGTTTTTTCCCACTACTCCCTAATGCCAAAGGTTCTGCGTCTTGGCAGCCTTCATAAGAAGTGGAGCTTGCCTGCATAGAATGTAGACGGTCATGTCATTTCTTTGGCCCTTTCAGTTCTGTTCCAATCTAGGCTTCAGCATCTTTTTTTTTTTAATTCTTTAGTACAATAGTCACATTTGCTGAGACTGTGAATATGTCCAGTACCACCATTAGTTTTTAACATAAAAGAGAAAAGCTAAGGTGGACATGTCACAAACACCACTAAGGCTGCTGATCTGAGAAAATGCAATTTTAGCAAGTTCTAATCTGTCTGCCGTGAAACAACTCTAAATGGAATAAACTGAGAGAAATAGAAAAGAGTTGAAGATAAATGTGGCATCCAATGTGATGCACTTCTTTTTATTGCCTTTTTTTTTTTTTTCAGACTTCAACATGAATGAGTTGGAATTTTGTTAGAAATCCACATTTCAGTTCCCAGGAAGATTTCCAGATTTTAAAACAGAGCAAAACAAGACCGCTTTAGCAGTTACCTCTGTCTTTGAGAACACCTGAGACTTTATTCATGTTTTTCATCATCTCTCGACAGCATGCTTCATATGTTTGCTATCTTTACATATTACATATTTTTAATTGAAAAGGCACAGCTTGTTTGTCCTTGAATTCAATTCTCAAAGACATCTGAAATCTCTCTCTCTGTTTACCCCTCTTTAATATTTTGTGTCTAAAGTAGGTAACTTTTTGGTTTTGTTATTCTCCAAAAAGAAACTATTGTTGAAAAAAACAAGAACAAAAAATATCAATAATAAACTAGTAGATGTCCCAAACCATTTTTTGTAGCATAAACCCCAGGGAACAGTTGCCAGCACCTCCAGCTTCCATTACATAAAGATGCATGGTGATCCAAATGTTGACATCTGGCAAGAAACATCTATTGAACTGAATCTATTGAGTCCATTCCTTTAAAAGAAATGAAAAAAGAGATGTTTTTTCTGGTTTCACAATTGTTTATAAAGGAAAGTGCTTTTGTAGTCTCTTGCTTTATTATCCTTCTATAAAACTCTTTTTCCAGTTATTTTAGCAAGAGAGAACCAAGGCCTCTGGTTTGGTGTACATTTCTGACGTCTGTGGTTCTTATCCACATTGTCTACTCCAAAATGCTGTCAGCACAGTTTTTCCAACCCCATTTATCATCCTGTAGAGGAGCACCTCTCTCCTCGCTCACTTTAGAATACCTGAGCTTGCTAATGTTGTGACTTTCCATAATACAAAAGAGCCTGGTAGCCTCCCTAGAGAAGGCAATTATCTATTATGCTTCAGGGACGCAAAAAACAGCTCATGCAGGAAAGTGCCTACAAACTCTGTTCATGCTGGGGCTGACCCGAATCAATTTTAGATGCCGACAAATACAAATTGAGTTCTGGATAGAAGGTTAAAAACACCACATTTTTTTTTTTTTTTTGCTAAAGAATTATTCTTCTAGGGGAACTGCAAATATTGAATTGTCTTCATGGTGATTACTAATGATCAAAGAAACTCAAAAATAAAAGAGACACTTATTTTGGAGTATCTCACTTCCCTTCCCACGCAGCGTGTGTTATGCATTCATGCTTTTTTAGTAGGTTGTATTCCTTTCTTTGGTTTAGTTCTGTAAGTTTGCTGTTTATGGTGTATGTTAATAGTGTATTACTGAATCTGTAAAAGGTGTAAGGCATTAAATACAGAAAGCAAACAAAACAGTATTATTAAGGTATTATTGGATTGGCCAACATTATTACTAAGGTATTACTGGGTTGGCCACAAGATTTATTCAGACTTTTCCATGAGATGCTATGAAAAAACCCAAGCAAACCTTTTGGCCAACACTGTATATACAAAGAGAGAGATTATCTGCTTAAACATGTCAACCTGTGGGGTATGCACTATTTTGTAAGATATATAACATGAACAGTGGCTGAGAGAGGGACATCTGGACCCTGCCTTAGATAAACCCTGGCCCATTTGCACCATATAATGCTAAACCACGATCTCTACCTCCCAAGCGTTGCGCATGCACACTAAGTCACTTTAGTCATGTTAGACTTTTTGTGACCCCATAGAGTGTAGCCTGCCAGGCTCCTCTGTCCATGGGGTCCTCCAGGAAAGAATACTGGGGTGGATTGCCATGCCCTCCTCCAGGGGGTCTTCCTGGCCCATGGGGGTAGAGGAGAGATTAGTACTGAGCTGTACTGAAGTGTCATCTCTGCTCTAGTAGCGATGATCATTGTTCTANCTGTCCATGGGGTCCTCCAGGAAAGAATACTGGGGTGGATTGCCATGCCCTCCTCCAGGGGGTCTTCCTGGCCCATGGGGGTAGAGGAGAGATTAGTACTGAGCTGTACTGAAGTGTCATCTCTGCTCTAGTAGTGATGATCATTGTTCTACTTCATTGGAAGGATAATCTAGAGATAAATGCAAGGATGTAGAACCAGCAACAATAATTTTTCTTATCCGTAATGCATGAATGGTCTAAGGAATTTTAATCTAGTTCTAGCTGGTGAGATACATTGATACGGATAGGACTCCTTGGTCCAAGGGATTGGTTATTTAGAAAATTCAATGAGTAAATTGCCATTATTAGAAGACAGTGAGCATTATACCAAAACTGTATTACGGGTTGGGATTATTGGTGGAATTGTGTTTCAGAGAAAGGGGAAGACCTGAACCTTGGTACCTGTGAACATGACCCTGTTTGGAGGTAAGATGTTTACAGATGTCTTCCAGTTAAAGTGAGGTCATTGGGGTGGGTGTTAATTCAGCTTGACTAGTATCCGAATGAGAGAGGGAATGCCATGGCAGCCGAGGTATAGGGGGAGTACAGTGATGTGAAGGTGAAGGCAGAAGCTGGAGTGGCGTTGTCACAAGTCAGGAAACACCAGAAGCCCCCAGAAACTGGAAGAGGTGTGGAAGGACCAGAGTGAGAGCATGGTCCTACCCACACGCGAATTTAGTATGTTTCACACTTTTGTTTTCAAAACAGCAAGACACTATATTTCTGTTGCTTTCCGTCATCCAGTTTGTGGTACCTTAGTATAGTAGCCTTAGGAAACTAATGTCCTTAGTAACCTTTTCCTTAACATTTAGAAGTATACCAGTTATAAAATATTCACAAGTTGGATCAAAGAAGTTGAGCAGATTTATGGCATTTAAAGGTGCAATTAGATTCAATTAATAAACTGCAAGTGAGAAGCTTTGTCACTACGGACTGACCTGAGGAGGACTGTTAAGATTATTTCAAGAGTATGTTTTGAATTTAGGGAAATTAGTTAAAATGGTCAAGTCAATTTGTTCGATAACATTTAGTGAATTTATTCTATCCCCGTTCCTTCCAGGAAAACAAGGATGCAACGATAANTTTCTGCCATCAGGGTCATGTCATCTGCATATCTGAGGTTACTGATATTTCTCCTGGCAATCTTGATTCCGGCTTGTGTTTCTTCCAGCCCAGTGTTTCTCATGATGTACTCTGCAGGTAAGTTAAATAAGCAGGATGACAATATACAGCCTTGATGTACTCCTTTTCCTATTTGGAACCAGTCTGTTGTTCTATGTCCAGTTCTAACTGTTGCTTCCTGACCTGCATATGGGTTTCTCAAGAGGGAGGTCAGGTGGTCTGGTATTCCCATCTCTTTCAGAATTTTTCACAGTTTATTGTGATCCACACAGTCAAAGGCTTTGGCATAGTCAATAAAGCAGAAATATATGTTTTTCTGGAACTCTCTTGCTTTTTCCATGATCCAGCAGATGTTGGCAATTTGATCTCTGCTTCCTCTGACTTTTCTAAAGCCAACTTGAATATCTGGAAGTTCACAGTTCTTGTATTGCTGAATCTTGTCTTGGGGAATTTTGAGCATTACTTTACTAGCATGTGAGATGAATGCAATTATGTCGTAGTTTGAACATTCTTTGGGATTGGAATGAAAACTGACCATTTCAGGTCCTGTGGCCACTGTTGAGTTTTCCAAATTTGCTGACATATTGAGTGCAGCACTTTCATAGCATCATCTTTCAGGATTTGAAATAGCTCAACTGGAATTCCATCATCTCCATTAGTTTTGTTTGTACTGAAGCTTTCTTGACTTGACTTCACATTCGAGGATGTCTGGCTCTAGGTGAGTGATCACAACATTGTGATTATCTTGGTCATGAAGCTCTTTTTTGTACAGTTCTTCTGTGTATTCTTGCCACCTCTTCTTAATATCTTCTGCTTCTGTTAGGTCCATACCATTTCTGTCCTTTATTGAGCCCATCTTTGCATAAATGGAATAATGCTAACTAAATCCAAGCCTAGATATATCACCAGGCTTCTTGAAAAAGCATCATGGACAGAATTTTAAATCCCAGATTTAGCAAAGATATGAACCTGCAATTCCGTGGGATGGTCTGCCTATTGATTCTCTGAAATCCCAGGTCTTGCTGTCAGTGTCAGAGCATGTGAGGAGATCAGACTGGCCTTCACACAAGAGTGGGCAGAGTACCTAGGGCTTTGTAGACTTATAGACCTTGATGCAGAGCAGCCAGTTCATAAAGACAGAATATATGTATGATTATACATGGGAGTGAAGGGTATAGCTCTGGTAAGAATCCAGGGTGTCATTTCCAATCATTTCCTTTTCACGGGACAAGGAATCAGACACAAAACCTAAGGGAAAATGCTAGGACACTATTTGGAAGTCAGGCTGTGTACAGAATCTTCAGGAGATACATACATATTCTGAATTAGAGTTCTGAAGGCAAGTGGAGGTGTTGTTTATAAGCATAGGCACAGAATACGGTTCACATTTGAGCCAAAGAAGGAGATAGATAGGCAGGAAAGGAATTGAACTCAGGGACAGAAAACTTTTCAGGGATCATCTGTTTAGTAGTCATAAGACAAGAATATAACCATTGACCTAACAATCAAGATCCCATGACTCCTGCCCCTGCGGGCTTGCTGGTTGGGTGGATTAAGGCTACTGGCTTGTGGAGCATCCCCAGGGAAAGGCAAGTCTCCTCAAGCTTGGTCCTCTGGGTTGACATTCATCCAGAGGCTGATCGAGCCTGGTCTTTCTTCAGACATATTAATTCATTGAGATACCAATTATAGAATCTAAGTAATTACAATTTGGGAGTAATTTTGGTTGTGTCCATTAGTAATACTAACGACCAGGATTTTTAAAATTTTATCTCTAAACCTCACAACAACCTTAAGAGGTAGATATTATTACTCTCATTTTAAAGATAATGAAATCCAGGGTCACAGAGGTTAATACAGCCTTGGAATCATAGGATTTGATTTACAGCCCTATAGAGGACTGCTCTGAAATCAATAAGCACCATGAGGAAGGAGGCTGCAGTGTGCTTTATACTTTTTGAAGGGGAAAAGAAGTTGAGTACATCTGCCATGTAACCTTTGCTAAGCTTCTCTCTTTGGGGCTATGTGATATGGTAATTTATTCCTATTTCATCCCAAGTTTGGGAATTTAAGAAGATTCTCTGTGTTCCCTCTTGAAAATAAAAATTGGCTACTTCTATAGACTTCCACACTGGTTGGTCTGGGCTGTGGTGGGCTGGCCTTCTGTCTAGGCAAGAATACAAGTCAAACTCTTAAGCGTTCACAATAGAATGTCAACCTTGCCTCCCCAGTGTCTGGTGTCCAAATCTTACGGGTCTTGCTTCAATTGAAAATGTAAAGATGCTGCACTACAGGCCTGTGTTAAAGGATTTTGACTGTGAACTGAATGGGAGCCAACATTCATCCAAGTCTCCCTTAAGCCATCTGATATACAGAGTGCATAGTGGGAAGATCATAAGGCTTGGCACCAAACAGCTCTAAGTTAGAATCCCAGATTTGCACCTAACAAGCTGTGTGAATGTGGGGCCTGTTTTTACATGATAACAATGACTAATATTCATAGTGTAAGTTATCTATTGGGGAACAGTGTTATGTTTATATTCACTGTTTCATTTACATTTCATAAAACACTGTGGGGTGGGTACTCCTGTTATTACTCTTTTAGCAATGTAAAGAATGAGGATTAAAACGTTTAAGCAACTTGAGGAAGGACACTCAGCTTGTAAGGGGTAGATATGGGATATGCCTTTTAGACAGAGCTGATCAATTGAATCCAGTTCTGAAAACAAACATCTGTTCAAAAGGAAGATGTTTGGATGATCGGACTTATTGTTAAAACATTTTAAGGAAAGAAAAGACACCAATTAAAACTTAAAGGGTTCATAATGGAGTGCTATGTGGAAAATGGGTTATAAATCAAGGAGAACAAGTCCAGCTTATTGCCTTACGGCGGGTGAGTGATCCTGGCATTTTGGACTGTCACAGTTAAGAAACTCGGAAGCTACAGGATTTTTACCTATGAATATTCAGCCGTATGAATTTTTAAAAGAATCTATCAAGACAAAAAAATTATTCTGATGACTCTCTTTTTTACAGACTTTTAAAATATTTATTTATCTTCTCACTTTTATTTTATATTGGAGTCTTTATTTTGGGGGTTTACAGGGTGGCTCATACAGTAAAGAATCTGCCTACAATTCAGGAGACCTGGGTTCAGTCCCTGGTTCAAGAAGATCCCCTGGAGGAGGAAATGGCAACCCACTCCAGTACTCTTGCCTGGGAAATCCCATGGACAAAGGACCTGGGTAGGCTACAGTCCATGGAGTAGTGAGAGTCAGAAATGACTGAGCAACTTACACACACACACACATATAGTTATTTACAATGTTGTGTTAATTTCAGGTGTACAGCAAAGGGATTTAGTTATACATATACATATATCTATTCTTTTTCAGATTCTTTTCCCTAATAATATAGGTTAACACAGGGTATTAGCTATATGAATTTTATTTTACAAAAAAAGTCAAATAAACCATATACAAATTTGTAGTTTGATTTTTCAGAGTTTTAAAATTAGTTTTATCAAAATCAGTTTAACTATTTGTATATTCATTCTAAGAACATAAGATTTGTATCAAATTATAAAGTTTTGCTGTATTATTTAATAACAAACCCAAAGCCTTTGACTGTGGATCACAATAAACTGTGGAAAATTCTGAAAGAGATGGGAATACCAGACCACCTGACCTCCCTCTTGAGAGATTTGTATGCAGGTCAGGAAGCAACAGTTAGAACTGGACATGGAACAACAGACTGGTTCCAAATAGGAAAAGGAGTACATCAAGGCTGTATATTGTCACCCTGCTTATTTAACTTGTATGCAGAGTACATCATGAGGAACGCTGGACTAGAAGAAACATAAGCTGGAACCAAAATTGCCAGGAGAAATATCAATAACCTCAGATATGCAGATGACACCACCCTTATGGCAAAAAAGTGAAGAGGATTTAAGAAGTCTCTTGATGAAAGTGAAAGAGGAGAGTGAAAAAGTTGGCTTAAAGCTCAACATTCAGAAAAATAAAGATCATGGCATCTGGTCCCATCACTTCATGGGAAATAGATGAGGAAACAGTGGAAACAGTGTCAGACTTTATTTTGGGGGGCTCCCAAATCACTGCAGATGGTGGTTGCAGCCATAAAATTAAAACATGCTTACTCCTTGGAAGGAAAGTTATGACCAACTTGGATAAAAGCAGAGACATTACTTTGCCAACAAAGGTCTGTCTGGTCAAGGCTATGGTTTTTCCACTAGTCATGTATGGTTGTGAGAGTTGGACTGTGAAGAAGGCTGAGCACTGAAGAACTGATGCTTTTGAACTGTGGTGTTGGAGAAGACTCTTGAGAGTCCCTTGGACTGCAAGGAGATTCAACCAACCCGTTCTGAAGGAGATCAGCCCTAGGATTTCTTTGGAAGGACTGATGCTAAAGCTGAAACTTCAGTACTTTGGCCACCTCATGTGAAGAGTTGACTCATTGGAAAAGACTCTGATGCTGGGAGGGATTGAGGGCTGGAGGAGAAGGAGGTGACAGAGGATGAGATGGCTGGATGGTATCACCAACTCGATGGACGTGACTTTGAGTAAACTCCGGGAGTTGGTGATGTACAGGGAGGCCTGGCATCCTGCGGTTCATGGGGTCCCAAAGAGTCGGACACGACTGAGCTATTGAACTGAACTGAACTGAGTGACTTGTAACAAATTAAAAAGGAAGAGATTCCAAGGTTTGTTATTTTCTGACATTGTTTAAATTTTGATTTGAAGGTTTTGTATTGTATGGTTTCACATGTACTAGAAGCCTTTATTATGTTGATCCCTACCGAATGAAATTCACAGATTATGAACCAATAGCAATAAGAGTGACTGTTTTTTTGTTATAACAGGCAACTTTGCCTGTTACTTTGCCATAATCTCAGTACTCACATTCATTTATTTGAGAAGTGAATATAGTATATGGCTCAAACTTTTAGTAATTACAGTAGAATGGTTGGATTGATTTTTCTGCCTCTAATATTTTTCTCTGTCATATGTTGGAAAAATATTTACAATTTCAATTTTCTCCTGAATTCAAGGGAAAAGAATGCAAATTGTATTACTTTTCAAACTGACTAATTAGTCCTTTTTGTCTAGAGGGAATGCTCTGATTCCTACAACTCACATTTTTAAAAATTTGAAAACAGTTTAGTTTCAACCTGGCCTTATTTACAAAAGAAAATAATTTAGCAATATTATGTATTTCTCATTATAACTTCTATGAGACCCCGTGGTATAAGAACTACACTATTTCATCTCTTAGTATTTCCATGAGGCTAGTGATGTGTTTACTAAGTGCCATATCATAAAAGTATCAGAACAATGAATTAAAACCAGAAAGAAAAATTTGTGTATTAGTCCTTGAAGCCACACTCTGAATGTCAAAATAGACTGTCTTGGTTTTTTAAACAGTTGATTAAACTCACAGTACAAGGAATTTAAATTTGTATGGAATCATTGAAATAGAAAATATAAGATGTGGGAGAATAGGCTTCCTTCATTCCAATAACTGACATATTTGCTAACCCCTCTCCTTATAGAAAGCATAAATTAATAAGTGCTGAATCTCAAATTCAGTAGGATACATCCTACCTTGGAAGCAAGAATTAGGAGAACAAGAATAATTGATCTTCCACGTGACCTATTAAAACAGGTCTCATCTAATGCAATACTGTTTAAAACTGTGTCTCTTTCAAGTAGGCTAACCTGAATGTAGGCCCCCTTTTTTGCACTTTACAGCAAAACTGAGCAATTCCCTCAACCATCCCGATCAGAGGACCTTGAACTGAGAGCACATGTTTAATGATGCCTGGACTAGCTATTGATTAAACACTGACAATGTTCAGAGGAATTGAGAATCAAAAAGCCTCCCCATGGCCAACTCTGCCATGCTCACTTCTTAATAGATGGCAAAGGAGGATTCTAAATGAGATCTGCTGCCCTGCACATCCTCAGAACTCCACAGGCAGTGGGATTAATTTCTGCTTCGCAGTCCTTTGGAACTACCATATCTNGAAGGGGACGACCGAGGATGAAATGACTGGATGGCATCACGGACTCGATGGACCTGAGTCTGAGTGAACTCCGAGAGATGGTGATGAACAGGGAGGCCTGGCATGCTGCAATTCATGGGGTCACAAAGAGTCGGACACGACTGAGCAACTGAACTGAACTGAACTGAAATGAAGAAAAAAATGGAAATGAGTAAAAAATCAATATCATTATTCAGAATTTACCATTGTCAACATTTTTGTTATACTGCTGGAAATTTGGGTATTGAGTCCTAGAAAGCTAATTGGAATAGACTAGAAACAAATCTAACAGAGATTCCATGTACTTCAGCACTTTTGTTGTCTATCTACCTATAACCTATCACCCGTATCTATCATCTATCAATTTCTCTAGTATCAATCAATTATCTAGGTATTCTTAATAGTTTTTGAACTAGTACTGCCTGTCCTCCTTTCTCAGCAGGTGAGATTCTGTCTTAATAAGTGTAACATAAGGAAAAACCAGAACTCCGAGGGAATGATTCATCAGAGGGTTCCAGCTCTCTGTATTCCCTAATTCTAACAATACCTGCTTCATTGGCACTGACATACCTGCTGCATGACAGTGAAAGTCTTCTCCAGGGCCTCAGAGCTAGTGCAGAAGATATTCTTTGTAGAGGATATACTAAACAACTTGAGGTTTTCTAGCCAGTATAACCAAGCAACTGTTCAGAGAAAAACTTCTGACCTTTCACATGCTTTTATTCAGGAAGGGTCTGTGACTACATTAAGTCAATATATATTTAAAGTTTCGGACATTAGTGGATAATCATTTCCATGATATTATGCAAAAATACATAATTTTAAGAGTCTAAAAGTATTGATCTTAAAGAGAAAATTTTGAAGGAACAATTAGACAAGCATAATCATCAGTCTTCAAAAGGGACTATTAAGATGATACAGAATCCCCAGTTTTTGGCTATAGATTTGGAAACCAATTTCTTAAGAGAGCCGTGTAAGCCTTGAGGAGACAGTTGTCCTCAGTTTGCTAAATTCAACCTTTTCCTACAATGCAGAAAAATGACGAAGTGGAAGATTCTTGAATGTGAGTTAACATACACTTCTTTTTCTTTCCCAACAGNAATTTCTTAAGAGAGCCGTGTAAGCCTTGAGGAGACAGTTGTCCTCAGTTTGCTAAATTCAACCTTTTCCTACAATGCAGAAAAATGACGAAGTGGAAGATTCTTGAATGTGAGTTAACATACACTTCTTTTTCTTTCCCAACAGAAATGCAATCATACTTTATATAACTTTCAGCAACTCTTTTAAAATTTAATATGTACCCTCTTCCGTATTATTATGTATTTGATAAAATCATTTTAATGACTGATATTCCTTTTTTCTGTAAAATAATTTCTTCAAAGATTTACCTGTTTGTAGATTTTTTGTGTGTGTTTTCTCTCTGCTGCTGCTATAGTGAACACAGTAATTGCTAAGCACATTTATGTCAAATCTTTGAATATTTCCATAATTATTTCTTTAGTATGAATCAAGATACAAAAAATGATGACCTCAGAAATGATATTTATTGTTAACTTGTCCTCCAGAAAATAACAAGTTAAGTTTCTATCAGCCATATTTTAGGAAAACCTGCCCTTTTTCACTACGCCCAAATAAGACCTATATATTTTTTTTTCATCGTTTCCTAGTGTGATTGGTGTCATTGGGTTCCCTAAAAACAGACTCCAAGATTTTTGTGCAAAAGATTTACTAGGAACAACACAAGTGAGGGATAAGGTTAGCAAGATAAGACAGAGGGAGAAATTGAAGTACAACGCAACTTCAACAAGTGTTCTATGGACCTTTCAAGAGAATTTGAGAGCTGGGGTATCCCTTCAAAATTGTCGTCTTGTCCATTCCACAAGCAACTGGGACTCAATAGCCTCTAACAACCTGCAGCCTGACCTGGGAGGGACATGACCTTAAATGAGGAGCTTCCCTCCAGCTGAGGGCTACTCTTCTGGAGAAGAGCTGGTTGTGAGCTGTGTGCTGCCATGTCTAGCAGTTGAGGAATGGGTGTGGTTCAACTGAGTGATGTTGCTGGAGCTGCTACAGCGCACCATGTCTTGTGCCACTCAGATCTACTAGCTTTGTATAATAACTAGTCGTCTAGGCTTATGGTTGCTGTCTTTTCCAGGAAAATTGGCAAAAGTAAAGTTAGTGAAATGAGCTATAGTCCCTGCACTGAAGCTGGTCTTGAGGTTGAAATTGATGCTTAACATCTTTCTCACTGCAGGTTTAGATTTTTCTCACCCTCCTTCTTTTACCAAGTATCATAGGTAGAGAACTCTGGGAAACAGACTCTGAGATGTGCATATAGGACATTTATTGAAGAGAGCTCTTGGGGACAACACATGTGAGAGATGAGGGAAGCAGAATTGTGTAAGTGGATGAATGAATTGAGATGCAATTGCAAGAGCCTCAGGCAATTTTCTGGAAATGTCAGAGCTAGAGTAGCTTTTCAGATTGGCCCCAGCTTTGCACAAGGCAGCAGGACTTTGTACTCTAACATTGGGCTGGTCATTAGGTGAAGGCTGCTAGAGCAGGGCATGTGACCTTGGGCAGGGTGTCTCTCTTCATCTAATGACCCTTCTGGAAAGGGACACAGCTGAAATCTGTCTGTTGCCAATACCCCTAGGAGATGAAGTAATGAGAATTTCAGTCCCAAAATGGAATCTGGGCAACACACTATGGTATCCATTATAGTCATTTAAAATGGCATTTCATTATTATTGCAATTTATTAATATATTATTTTCTGTGTATTAATGTACTTTTAAAAAATTGCTTCCATATTTCTTTCTTCCATTTTTCTGTCAGTATGTCTTTGATTTGGTTTTTTTGGTCACATATGCTGTAAATATTTTGTTTTTCAGTATATTCATGTTTAAATTTTATATAGCACAAAATATTTATGTTTTGTTTTGACATTTGTTTCTTCCATTTGAGTTTTAAGAGTCTTATATCTAGCTTATAAATAAATATAGATAATTTTATCTAGTGATTCTGTAGTTTTATTTTGATAGATTTGAATGTTTAATCCATCTGGAATTTACTTTGGTGTCTGATGTTAAGCAAGGACTTAAATTATATGTGTTTTCCAGATAGTTCAATATTATCCCAGCATCATTTTTGAATGCTCTTTCTCTTCTTTAATGATTTGAGGCTATCTTTGTGAAATATTAAGTACATTAAGTTCTTTTATGTACTAAGTTTTGTCCATCAGATATGATTTTGAATCAATCCACTTGTTTATACTAATATCAGAAACACATTGCCTAAATTATTATAAGTTTTTAGTATGGTTTACTACTTAGCTGAACCAATCTATCAGAGGGAACAAGTTATTGACACAAGAGTAGATGATTATGATTATCTTAAATGCTGAAATGTCTACTTTTTTCAGCTTCTATGAACATATCTGTATTTCTTCACTTCTGACCTTTGGTCTATGCATTTTGCCATTTGACAAATATTAAATACATTAAGAAAATGTCACACATTTGTCTTCTATTTTTTCCCTCTGCTTTTCCTTTACAGTCAATTTTTGAACAATAATTTAGCTGCATGTTTCATTCAAATTCCTTGTATTTCTCTGTTTTCTGTTACACATAATACAACTTAAATATTTATCACATGTTGGATGAATAAGATCATCATTTCCTTTCTGTGTCAACTCCCTGGCTCTCATGTCTAGAACACTTTACAATGTGGTAAGCAGATAATATCGGGACTTCCCTGGTGGCTCAGACAGTCAAGAATCTGCCTGCAATGCAGGAGACAAGGGTTTGATCCTTGGGTCAGGAAGATCCCCTGGAGAAAGGAATTGCAACCCACTCCAGTATTCTTGCCTGGAGAATTCCATGGACAGAGAAGCCTGGCGGGCTACAGTCCATGGGATTGCAAAGAGTCAGACATGACCGAGTGACTAACACTTTACTTTCAGACAGATATTTTTTAACACTGTTTTGTTGAAATATACTGAAATAACACTAGATGTGTGCTATAATTCCCTTTTATTTTTCTAAAGGGATGCCATTCATGAAACTTTGAATATTAAAGCTGGATTTACTTTCAGGAATGTTCTAGAGACTAAATTTGAAGACCTCCAAACTTAATTGGAAATTTTGGAATTCATAGGATGGAAAAGCTATGTAGTCATTGTTATTGTTTATTTATTTTTATTCATTCTACACATGTACTGAGTGAAGGACTGCCTACATAATAGGAAAAGGTGAGTGCAAAACTGAAAAGTGGGATACCTTGTTCAAAAAGTATTAAGAATTTCAAGATGATGATGGCAAAGCATTCAGCCAAGTATGGGGCCCTTTTGAAACCACACAGACTTTTAACACTCAACAGAGCTGGATATGACCGAACATAACCCATACGTTGTTCTAAGAAGTGGCATTAGTGTTGGGAAGAAACTGACGTGGTGGTTACTGCCCTCAGCAACTCACAGATGCAATGAAGTTGAAAGCAGAAGAATGTTAATTCATTTCCTTGAGTAGTTCTCTAGTATCTTCTTTAATTCATAATCAGTTTTAGAAAACTGATGACTTTACACTCCGTCCCAGGCCCCAACATAGTTTTTCAACTGCCAGGCCCTTGGATATAATTTTGCAGAATTTGTTAAATGACCACTTGTGTGCAAGACACCCTACTATGACCTAGGTGAAGGTAAAATAAAATTAGAAACTTATTTTTATCATTAAAAAAATCATTTCCAGTAAGGCAGTATAAAAGCCCTTTGTAGAGCATTTTTTCATATTTCCAGTGGACATGTGTGTACTATGAAATGTAGCAGCAGCTGGAAATTTTCTTCTCATTACTTTGACTCCCTGAAAGGATATTGTCCTCCAAATGTGAGAAACTCTGTCACTAAGGAAGAAATACATCTTATTAGAATGAGAATGTTGTAGATAATGATTGTATGGTTTCTCATGAGTTTGGGACAATTATATATGGGATGGTTTTCTTTGGGGGAGGGGGATCATATCAAAATATTTTAGCCAAAAACCTCAGGAGTAGGTAGGAAATAGATAGAAATAGATTTTCTTTAGCAATTGATTCCTCAGCATGCTAGTTATGCCCAGACAAGCACAGGATATTTTGACATCTGTTTTACTTTGTTTCTTGCCTCTTCCAGCATTCAAGCTGTCAGCTCTTGCTCTGTTAACAATGGGGTCTATGAGCGGTGATGTATTCAGATCACTGATGAACACTACCGGCCCTGGAGCCTTTCACACCACCAGCTGAAATGAGATGGCAGATACTATGAGAGGAAGTCACAGTGAACACATATTACCTGCTGCAAAGGAGCAACGTGTTGAGAGCAGTAAAACTTTTTCCAGCCCTCTGTACCATTTTGCAAGATTGTGTGTTTGAAACAATCATTTTCCCCCCTATAATCTACTTCACACGTTGCTTTCCATAAATAGCTGTTGCCTTTTTTGTCTCTGAAACCCTGTGTGTCCTTAGGTTCACATTCACTCACGTTTAAGGCGGGCAGCCAGAGATAGCAATATAATTCACAGTAATGAAATGTGACAGAATTCAAGAATTTAAAGTGATGTTAAGTATCCCACTGAGTTTAGAAGAATCACAAACAAAGATATCTAGAAAATGTGGAGATGCACAAACTAAGCAAGATGGGTGAGGGCTTTTATTCTCCACTGCATATTTTGTATTACTTATTACTTATACATCAAGAAGAAATGGTCTGCAGACTCAATAGAGAAAGCTATATGTATCCATGGTAATGTTTTTGATAAAAAAACATATCTCGCTTTTATTAATATATTTATTTAATTAAAATTCCCTGAAGAGACTCTGCATGCTAGCTTCAGTTCTTTCAGTTCAGGAGGTAGGGGAGGGTCAAGGGGAGGCTTTAGCCCTCCTTCCCAAATTTTTATCTATTTTCCAATTGTACCAAAAAATGATTAATATGTTTTAATTTGAGCAATATATGTTTTATCAGTCCTAAGGAAAATGCAAATAAACCATCCTTTCAACTTTTCATATTTTTATTAACCCCTAGCATAACATCTAAATATAAATGGCATGTTTCCTTTTATGAAAATGCAGCTTTAAGACTTCATTCTCTTCCAAAAGTGAGAAGTGAAAGCTACTCAGTTCTGGCCAACTCTTTGCGACTCGAATTCTCCAGGCCAGAATACCGGAATGGGTAGCCTTTCTCTTCTCCAGGGAATCTTCCCAACCCAGGGATCAAATCCAGGTCTCCTACGTTGCAGGCAGATTCTTTACCAGCTGAACCACCAGGGAAGCCCTTCTCTTCCAAACTGGGTGTTTTTGTCTGAAGATCCTTCTGTTGAAATTCTGAAATCACTGCCTATTCCCTAAATGGTTCTAGCTTTTTTTTTTCCTTCAAATTAAGTGTATTTTTTTGTTTGTTTGTTTCTTAACATCTCAATTGTTTCTCCCCTCTGGTTTCCTAGATCAGGTTCTTGCCAGAACTGATCTCTTTGCTGTGGAAGTATATGGGTTACCACCTAAACTCAATAAGTCAAAGACGGACTTCTTTTTAACTTGGTAGGAGTTGAACTGGTTTTGCAACAACAAGACTATAATTAGAGTCTATTACTATTATTCTCTATAACAAAAAATAAGGGTTACCTAGATAATGCCAAAGGCAGAATTTGTCCTCGGTTTTCTCCCAGGATCTGTTTGAACCATGTTTTCTTTCTTTCTCCCACTTGCTTACCATCCTGGGCTTCCACTCCAGTTCTTTTAGCAACATCATTATGACTATGTTGAACTTGTTTCCTTCTGATATTCTCTTTGGATTTCTGTGTGACAACACACTTAACTTTCTCTTAGCTGAAGTGTTAAGGTAGGTTCTGGTGATACTTTTTCATAATTTTATGTCTCTTAAAAGGCTGATGGATTTGATACTTCATAGAAGTGAGCTTTGAACTGTAGATAACTCTTAAAGAAAATTTCACTTTATAGAATTAAAATATTTGTGCTCAGCTCCTTGAACATTTTTTCATTTTGTGTATTTAGTTCCATGAAGTCTTATCACATATGTGAATTTGTGGGTAGGCTTCCTAGGTGACTCAGTGGCGAAGAATCTGCCTGCCAAGCAGGAGACATGAGTGTGATCCCTGGGTTGAGAAAAATCCCCTGCAGAAGGAAATGGCAACCAACTCCAGTATTCTTGCCATAGACAGAGGAGCCTGTCTGGCTACAATCCATGGGGTTGCAAAAAGAGTTGGACGTGAAGGACTGACTGACTAAACAACAGCAAGTCTCCTAGTCAACATATCTCCAACCTGAAAACCAAGCTCTCCTTATTAACCTAACTGGATTTAGTGCTGTATCACTGCTTCTCTGTCACAGGCATCTTACTATCAAAGACATGAGCTCCCTTCAGTCTATATACTCTAGGGATTCTTTAGAAATCTTTCTTAGACCACTTCAAATTATAGAAAAGAATGACAGCTTTTAACGAACCCTAGATTTTATTTTCTTAAGACTAGAGGCCAATGGGGATCAAGTTTAAAATACTACAAGGTGGGTAGGGTAAGGGAAAGCTACCCATTACACACTGAAAGAAAAGATACCCTACCAATTACATATATATATATATATATATATATATATGGACTTCCCCGGTGGCCCAGATGATAAAGTGTCTGTCTACAGTGTGGGGGACCTGGGTTCGATCCCTGGGTAGGGAAGATCCCCAGAAGGAAATGGCAATCCACTCCAGTATTATTGCCTAGAAAATCCCATGGACAGAGGAGCTTGGTAGGCTACAGTCCATGGGGTCGCAAAGAGTTGGACACAACTGAGCAACTTCATTTTCATATATATATATACACTTAATTATTTGTATGTATATACACAAATGTGTACATATGTATATATATGTATGTATGTGTATATATATGTATTATATGTATGTATGTATATGTAAAATGTATTTATATATACATTTAATTATTTATTTGGCTATGCCAGTTCTTAGTTGTAGGACATGAGATCTTTGATCTTCGTTGTGGCACATGGCATCTTATTTGTGGCATGTGAACTCTTAGGTGCAGTATGTGGGATCTAGTTCCCTGACTAGGGATGAAACCCGGGCCCCCTGCATTGGGAGCACAGAGTCCTAGCCACTGGGCCACCAGCGAAGTTCCCTATCCTATTTTAACACCATTTACAAAAAGTGATCTTTGTAGTTGAAATTATGCATGTTTTATTTCAGTGACTGTGCACATTTTAAGTTGTGAATGATTCTGCTGAGTCATTCAGTGTAACCAAAGGAAAGCGACAGAGGCCATTTTACTGGACACCAACAGAGATAGGTCTGAATTTACAAGTGCCAAGTTCATGGTCTTATGCTGGCTAATGTTCAGCATCTATAAAGTCAACAGTTTGCCAGCGATGAATAAGTAACAACTGGTGATTTTGGATAGAAGTGGGAAGAAGAAAACAAACATATTAAGGTTTCTTGCTTTTAAAATGATGTGGGTGAACTAAAGCTTGATATATGTGTAGACAAACTTCCCAGGCCTGTTGTTTTGTTGTACTTGGGATAAAATCAGGATGCAGAGTCATTTTCTTCTGGCACACTTAGTAGGAAATTCCATTAGTCCTTCGAAAATGCTGCCTTCCCACAGCTGACATTAGCCATAATTAAGTTCTCTGTTGACAGAAGCAGATTCTCTGCCTACAATCATCTAATCCTAATCCAGCAAAAGACGAGAAGGTTCTTCTTTATTTGTTCAACAAACATTTATGGATCTCTTCTTTTTTTGTTGTTTGGCAGTGAGCATGAGAATGATATTTCCATCCCTAGGAAGGTGATTATTAATTTGATTGAAAAGCTAGTTCAGCCGTAAACTGAAATTAGTACCTCTTTTCCTTGCACTCATGGAATACCCAATAATGGGGGATAGGGAAGTGAGGCCTTTTCCCAAGCACTGACTTAGACTGTCTCAGCATAGTTTACTTATTTTATTTCAAGTTAATGTTTGGGACTTTGCTCTCACACATACTTTTTTTTTTCTACGAAAAACTATTGGGATTATTTAAACATTCTTCTGTTTCCAGTTATGAAGTCATGTGGTTGGAATTTCACGGATTTAATCACATTGTACCATTTTTAATAAAAGCTCAAAATCATGTAATTATGCCAAAGGAGTTGACTTTAGAAAGTGTTAAAGCCTATGGGATGATTCACAGTTCAGCTAAATTTTTATAAAGAACCCACAAATAATCATATGTCAGTCAGAAGGACATTTGAAGTGCTCATGGACACAGGACTGTGATTTTGCTGATAACACGTCACTGTCCAATGCAACAAAGAGAAAGCAACAAGAATGGGATATTATGTGTGCATGGACGCTAAGTCACTTCATTCCCGTCCGACTCTTTGAGACCCTATGGACTATAGCCTGCCAAACTCCTCTGTCCATGCATTCTTTAGGCAAGAATACTGGAGTGGGTTGCATGCCCTCCTCCAGGGGATCTTCCTGACCCAGTGATCAAAACCACATCTCCTACAGTTCTTGCAGGTGGATTCTTTACTGCTGAGCCACTGGGGAGATATTATGTATATATACATATTTATGTGTGTGTGTGTGTGTGTGTGTGTGTGTGTGTGTAATATATATGTGGATGTGTGTATATATATTATATATATATATATACATATATATATATATGTATAATGAAATCTTAGAGACCAGCAACCAGCAGTGATTTTACCAAACAATTTGGCATCATAAAAGCAGTAGCAAAAAAAAAAGTCAAAGTTAAAGAAGGTACATTAGGGAAACCAACACTGAAGGTGTAGAAACACCATTTGGAATGATCAAATGTCCTTCAGTTTTGTCTCTTACCATGGGGGTGGATAGTCTCAGTCACTGAAATAACACCTAAAACTGAACTGAAAATAAAATAAGCCCAAAGAAAACATAAAGAGGTTAATGAATTTAATCAGGGCCTTACATATTTAATTCAAGGTAAGACCAGTCTATTTCCAGATGATTAGAAACAATTATTTTCTACTTCAGTGATAGTGATCTTGAGGTTGAAATTTCACATCTTTTGTTTTCAGCAGACATTGACTTTTTGGTCCTACTGTCATCAACCTCGAATTCTATTACTTTATATTGAATACACTAAGTCCCCTTCACACCTCTCCTCTCCCTGTGGTCTTTTTGGTGTCATTAACATCTCTTGCCTCAGGATCTATTGACATACTGAAAGCAGCAACTTCTCCTGAAGTCCTCTTAACTTTGTAATGGATCAATATATGCCATGCAATTTATTTTATTTTTATTGCTTTACACTTTCTATTATAAAAACAATACATGTTCATTGAAGGAAATCTGGAAAAAATGAGTAATAAAATAACACAAAAGAAAAATAGTAGAAACCATCCATACCACCATACAAAAGTAACAGTTTTTTATGTATTGGTATATATATATTTTCAAGCATTTTATTTGCATAAATAAATGACATAAGATTGTACAGTGCCTTCCATTATCTATTTTGCCCTATTAAAACATGTAATACACTATTTTATGTAATATATTTAATTACAAACATTTAAAGTTTAATTTTTACATATAATATTTAATGATTGCATTATAATAATAGCTTATACTTAGAATTACTTTTGAGTCAGACACCACTGCAAAGGACATTTAAATGGATTGTCTCATTTAACTTTACAACAACTGTATACAGTAGGCACTTTACAAAAAACAAAATGGAGCACAGTAGAGGTTGGGTATTTGGCCCCAGATTTCATAGCACGAAAGTGGCAGAAACAGCATTTGAACCCAGGAACTGGCACTCTGGTACCCAAGATTTTTCCAGCTGACTGTATTATGCATAGCCTACCCTTGTTTTTATAATTGCACTCCAATAATCCTGATATGGAATAAATAGATTCACACTTTTTATTTTAAAGAAAATAACCAAAAAATATTCTTGTAGATAAATCTTTGCTCCCCAAATGATAATTTCCTTAAGATAAATTCCACTGATTAAAATTGTTAGGGTTCAGACGTTATTTGCACACTCACGGCATCAAATTTTCATGCAAACTTAAATCTTAAGGCAGCTCAGCCTGACACACATAGACTGAAAACTGGAAGCAATAAAGCACTAAATTCAAATCCTTTTTTCTTTTCTAGCAAAACACATCACCGCTGTGTATCTTGTTGGGAAACAAGCCTAATAATTCTGTTCTGATCTTAGAGTTATAAAATATGTTGAAGTCTAAAAGATAATTCATGTGAATTCAAATCGGGCAAAATCTTTAAGACACAAGTACCATGCATATATTATAGACTTTCAGTAAGGGTTTGATGATTGATTAGTCCAGATCTGGAAAGTGTCCTGTGCTTCCTATTTTTGTGATACGTGCTCTAAAGAAATGTTTGCCTAAATCCTTTGAATTACAGAGATCATCTAAAAGCTGAATAAATGATTATTGGAGCATTGAGTTTAAATGGTCTTAGTTGACCTATTGTACGTTTTGCAAATACATCAAGGAATTATAGCTACCATTGCTTTAATAGAATTTCCAACTGTGCCTGTTTGCAATATGAGTATGTCTGGAAATGCCTTTATACATGGAAATTATTGATGACAGATATTAAGTTACAGCAGCACTTTGGAAACAATTTGAGCTTTTTGTATTTTAACTTTTTCTAAGCCAAAAATTAAATGAAAAGGATGGCATCTGTATATATATTTGAACATTTGACTTTCTTTGAAAAATGTATATCCCAATTTGTAAACCTGTATCCCCAAATCCTTCCTGCATCATTAAAGAGGAAAATTCTTGTGAAATAACGTCTACATTTATGAAAAGCAAATTAATGAAGATCTATTTTCATTGTCTTCTCACTTTTAAAATGATCCAAAGTAACTGAATTCTCTTCAAATCACTCATACATATCTCATACCTTTACCACCCACCCAACAAGTGCTCCCACTTAAAAAATTGCTCACAACTCTGGTGTTAAGTTCTTCCTGGCCAGCACTCCAACTGTGTCCTTGGGGTGGGTGCTATACACATATTCTATTTCAAATAACTGATCCCCAATTTCCACAGTTGTTTTTGCTGTCAACTTCCTGCCTTCCTATATTTATACACCATCGTTGTGGATTAGCTTCTCAAACCTATTTTTTCTCTTCGATAACATCTGGAAAGAATCAGTATGACCCAGTGTTTTAAAAGACTATGGGGATCAGCTAGATCTGGCTGAAAATCCCAGCTCTCTCATTCACTGTGAAGATGAGCTGTTAATTTAAACTCATTAGTATTTCCTCATCTGTGATCTGGGCATAATAATCATATATATGTCATAAGGTTATGAATAAAGGTTAAATAAGTAATGCGTATAAGGCTTATTAAGTTTCCTGGCTCACAGAAGTTATTGCTAGAACTCTAATGCAAAGAGGAGTACATTTTCAGCTGCAGGGTGACATAACAGTTTCTTGATAGAGTCAAGACAGTTTTTGATGTCACCAAGTCTTGCTCTCAAACCTCATGTACTCTATCCAGTGCAGTCTTCCCGGGTCTCACTTTTCCAGCTCCCAGTCATTGCTTACTGAATTTTAAGAATCAGTTTCTGTAGATTCTCAGAATTTTCTTTAATGGCAATTCTCCCATCTCCCAGGAACAAAAGTTCCATTCCCCCTGTGGCTGTCCTCTGTATTTATCATTATTATCCACCTCTAATTCTGTCATCTCATCACTCATCTTCTGGGTACACCACACTTTATGACCTTATCTTTGTAAGCGTCTCATCTCTATAGCTATCACAAGGTACTCCAGACCTCTTCTCATCCAGTATAGTGTAGGAGTTAAGAAACAAGTTTCTGAATCCAGCCTCCTGAGTTTGAAGCCCTCCTTTCCCCTTCAAATCCCACTTCTGTAACTTTTTAGCTTTGAGAACTTAAATACAATTTCTGCCTCAGTATTTTTGTCTATAAAATGGATATTTAAATAGTACTTTCTTCTTTGAGTTCTTATGAAGATTAAAGGAATGAATGAACATAAAGCACTTATAATAGTTCCTGGAATATATTAAGCATATATTATCTTAATTTTGACAATTATTAATCCACAATTATAATAATTATTATTATTTGTTGAAGATTTCCAAATGTTGCATAATTCAGAGTTATTATCCCTTCAGGTCATCTCCTTTTTCCCTGATACCATTCAATAAAGACTTTTCCTTATCTGACTTTCAAATTATTGTACTTACATTCATGATGTATTGAATGAATATGAGTGAAGTGCCTGAAACAGTACTTAGTACAAGTGAAGCACTCATAACTTTCTTTTGACTGTCACCCTTCAGCAGCTGACCCAGCTTACACTTGACTTCCTTTTTGAAAGTCTCTTTCCCTAGATTTTGAGACCCTGTTCTTACCTGGTCTGATTCTTTTGCTAATAACTGATCTTCTCTTTCTACATCCTTCCCCATTTGTACATACTTGTTCATCTCCCCACATAGTAGAAGTTCTTATTTATCTTTTTCTTGTAAGATCTTTTACTTAGTAGGAATTTGGTAAATCATTCCTGGTTTTATTATTTGCCTTGATCCTTTTAACTCCCTACATAAAGATTTTTTTTTTTCCTCTACTCCAGTCAGTTGTAGCTATTCACAAGCCTGAACACGCTCTGGATTTCATTTCACTCACAGTTGTTTTACGTCAAATATATCAAATTCCAAATTCTCTTTCTGATGGTACCTTGTTATTCCTTTGTCCATTTCACTTCCTCTTCTTACTGTATTATCACTTATAATGCCTAACATTTGAGCATTACTCCAGACACTGTATTAGTTGTTTTACATACCTTATTTCACTTCATATTTAGCAACAACATCATGAAATAGTCGCTTCTAGAAGTCAAATGACTGTCCCAAGGTCACAGTGCTAGTGGCCCTGGCAGAGTCAGGTTACAAATTCATGCCTCTTAGATCTTTTTCATATGCCATTTAGAAAGTTTAACTTGTTAAATGTCAACATGAATATTATAGACAATAATTATTATAGTAATTCTGTGGAAGAACAGAATTTTTAATAATATAATTAACTTTAAAAGGGGGTTGTTTTCTGCCCATTGGTTTTCTCATTGCATCAACCAGTGCTCCATAAAGTGATAGTCACCAAAGTAGCTCAGANAGTGTTCTCAGAAGTTAGGAATAATTAAAACCAAAGAGAAAGAAACTCTAGAAATACAAGGTTACATATTTCCATTTCCTAGAAATAGCAAAACAGACATGCTTCAATTTAAAGATGAAAGTGATAAATTACTTCATGACCAGAACTAATAAATGAAGTCATTCCTGTGGGACTGTCTTTGTTTTAAGAACTTCTGAGAAATCACAGAATCCTTCATTTTTATCACGACATTTCCATGAAATGAAAAACAGTTTATTGGGGTTAATTAAGAAAATACAAAATGTTTCCTGACTAATGTGACTGATAAATGCTTTGAGAAATTGAAAAAGAATTAGACATAAAATTAGTGTTGTTAGGTTTTTTTTTTTTTTTTATGCCAAAAATAAGATAAAACTTTCTGTGGATTGTTAAACATACTTTTCTGACAGAGAACGTTTATGCTTTGGTCCTCTGTTTACGAAGAATCTAGCTTGCTCTGTATCTGACACAAAATAGGATCTTATTAAATACCTGTGGAAGATTGAGAAATATATATATATATAGCCATAATTTATAGAATATCTTTTTCAAATTTTTATTTTGATATCTGATGTGTTATTCCTAAAAAGATTTTCCCAAAATTTACTGTCTACTTAGAGTTTTGTAAATACCTTAGAAGATAAGCATTTCTCTTAAATTAAGAGTCCTGGTGGGAGTGGCATCCAGGACAATATAAGGAGGAAGTTCTATTTGGGAAAATGATGGTGAAACCTATCCATTTAAGGCAGGGGTGGAGTAAGGGGAGCATAAACTTCCTGGGCCACAAAATGATGTTATACTGAATAGACTTGTCTATTGCTGTCGAGAAAAAGAGGGCACCAGGTTTTAAATGGCACTGTGATGATCATATGTGGAACATATACAATGGATCGCTACTTAAGAAGACTCCAAATCTGCATTGTGTAGGGCCGCTTGTACTGTCTTAAGTCAGAGAGATACCAATTTTGGTTAAGAATTTGATAGATATTCACAATGACAAATTAAAGTATTCTATCTGTATTGTTAGGGGATAGAAAAGGCCTATTTTTGTTTGTTTTCTCTTTCTTCAAATTAATAGATAGCAGTAGTTTCTCATGGGGCTTCCCAGGTGGCCCAGTGGTACAGACTCCACGTGCCAATGCTGGCAATGTGGGTTCAGTCCCTGGGTTGAAAAGATCCCTTAGAGAGGAAATAGCAACCTACTCCAGTATTCTTACCCGGCAAATCCCATGGACAGAGGAGCCTGGCAGACTATAGTCCCTGAGATCACAAAAAGTTGGACACAACCGAGCAACTAAACAACAATGAGAAGTGGGTTCTAATAGAAAAAAGTGTTTTAAGAACATGAATGAGACCTGCCACAGAGTTCTTGTCATTTTACATTGGTTTATTTGCAAATATGGAGTCTATGTGATATTTTACTGTTATATTTGTTGGCATTGTTGTCAGGGGTTGAAGGGGAGGGGATGCTTTCGTTCATGTTTATAGTTTGTAAATAAGTCTTAATTCCAGCTCCAAAGACACAGCTCTTGTGTATCTCTTTCTGCAGACATAAATGAATGCACTGAAAGGCTTGCTCCCTGCAGCCATCGCTGTGTGAGCACAGTGGGATCTTTCACTTGTGCCTGCCAACCTGGTTTTGAGCTGGGAGCTGATGGAAAACAGTGTTACAGTAAGTGACAGTGATCGCAGCCCAGGAATGTGTGGCATTTTACAAGTATTAAGCAAGAGTAATAAAAGGATTGTGCTGAATAACTTGCCAAAGTAAGAGCTGCTTAGAATGTTTTCCACTGGAGTAGGTTGGGAGTGGGAGCTTAGAAGGCCAACTCCCTCATTTTAATTCGATGAAATAGGAGCTCAGAGTCCACAGAATGTGGTCGGCATCATGATCCTCTTTGGAGACCACAGGACTAAGTCTCAGGTCTTCTGGATTGGGGCTCTCTTGGACCCATGGATCTCCTTTGTGAGGAGTCTGTCATCCATCACCACCTCTGTCCTGCAATATTTATTGGACAGTAATAACTCCAGTGTAAAACTCAAGGGAAAGGAGCCAGCAAGAAAGAAAGAACCAGGAGGGTGAGGGGCAGCCCTAGATGGTAGTACCACGTCTGATTTCTGATCTCAGCTCCAAAGATGCCCTTCCCAATTCTCTCCTATCAGGGCCAAAGCCCAAAGTTCAATGATACAAAATTAGTCAGTGACTGAACCAGGACTTGAACTAGTGTCTCTAAGCTCCAAATATATTATCCTTTTAACTTTGTTATGTGTTTGTGTACATCATACATTTCTTGATCAGGAAGAAGAATAAAGATAGTGACAAGCAGAATAAATCAGCTAGTGTTCTTATCTAAGCGCTCTCATGAAGATACAGTCTTAAGGTCACTAACTTCTTCATTCTCCTCCACTGCATTAAGCTCTACATTTATTTAATGCCTGGCTGCCAGTGTAGCCGTAAGCTCTGTTGGTTTATTTCTACTGCTTAAAGACAGGGCAGTTTTGCTGCGGTGATATTTATCTTTTAAAGAGCAAACTAAATAAGATAGGAGGGAAGAATTAACTTCTAATTTGGATACAACTTTTTCCAAAGTGAGTCTTTCTCTTGGTGCCCCAAGGAGTTCTTTCAGGCACAGAGAAATGTCGATAGATTTTTCTGTATTATTAATATTTTGGCTTTTTAATGTGGTCAGAGGTTTAGGAGATGAGGACAGTTTACAGATGCCTGAGATAAAAGCTCCTGCAATCAGACTGGTGCGTTCTCAGTTATCATGAAAGAGGGGGCCATTATTGCTAATGAGTCGTGAGGTTCAAGCTTTCATAGAATTTACTTGGGAAAGCAATTTGCCCTAGAGTTGAATACATTTGGTTGAAGTGTATTTTTACATTTATTTCCCTTATGCGAATATTTGGCTAAGTTCTTTGTGTAGCTCTCACCAGACCTCAATATTTACTAACTGACATACAAAACTTTATTGGTGAAAATGAATGTTTCAAAATTTGTAGGCGGAGTAAATGTTTTCAGAACATGGTCATATTTAACAATAAATTATGTATTCTTCATATAGCAGGCTATTTTAGGCAAATATTGTTTTAACTTTTTCCTAAGACAATGATATTTTGTATCTATGTCATTTCTTTTCAGAAGTTCTCAAAATACTGTATAGCATAAATGTTGAATCCTCAATGTGTTCTATCAATGAACTATCACTATTTGTGGTTAGAAATTTAAAAATTACAGATCCAGCATGGTTAAATAAAACTTTCTACAACTACCAGGCAATAGTGGACTTAAACACCATACATATTTAATGCATATTTAATATATTGAGCAAATAATGATTATTTGCTATGAGAAAATACAGGTATCAGTTTTTAAACTTTTTAAAGAATATTTTTAAGTATGATAGTTTAACTGTATCATCCTTATCAAAAACATTTACTTCTGGTGGTAAGTTATAGGTGAGTATGCACTTGTTTTAGCTTCATATAGTTTTTGTGAGGTTCCAATAATACCATTTATTTTTAAAGTAAATTACCTCCAGCAATCTTAGAGCCGCATTGATCACAGGAGAAAAACAAGAACCAGAGCCAAAATTTGAAATTTGTCTCCCTAAAGAGTATATATTACCATATTGTGAAAAATATCAGTTCGTTTAATTATTTCAATCTTTCCTTTAGCTTTCTCATTTAGCTCAGCCCTAAACTAGCTGTTTCTAAACCCAAAGGCATTCTTATTTTCAACAATAAATTGATTAGCATAATCCCTCTTTTGTTTAGTCAATCATTCAAAACCTATTTTTGAACATCTGTTATGAGCTGGGTAATACAAGATGATGAAGGCAGAGAGGGATGAGCATAAAGACAGGGATATGTCCTGGCTGCTCTGGGATACACAAGGTTGCTGCCTACCATAGACAGGAAGCTGAGATCCAGGAGTATTATTTCTGTACTGTAACCATACAAGAAAAATAACAGATACCTCAACAGTTTAAATCGTAATATGGGCTCTCAAAGAATGCCACAATCCTGAGTGTCTTTGCTCTGGTCTTTCCCATTTTTGTTCTTTCAAAGGATTCAAGAGGTAAAAATGGAAGGAAATGAACAAACATAGTCACTCTCGTTAGAGGTGTGTCCAAGCACACAAATGAAGAATAATAGAAACCAATGGTGAAATAGCAGAGTATCTAATTCCATATTTTTCACAATGATTCAAAGCATTCCTTTATTTTTCATTTTCTCACTTAGAAAATGATTGATTATAATACCTGTGTGCTCAGGAAAATTGGCATCTATATATTGTGGTGGATGTCCCCTCAAATGCCCCAAATTAGTGGCATGTACCACAATCAGCAAATTGACGTTTGAATTAATAGGATGTTTATATACAAAATGGCTCTTGTATACATTATAGCTATGATGCTAGTTACATATAATCAGCTAACTCATTGGTTTTGTGTTCATACTTTTGTTCCATACAGTTTTAACAGTGCTCACAGCCTAGGAAAGGGGCACATATCAACATATCATTAGTTTGAGAACAGATAGGTCAACTGGCAAACTATTTGCTTTCTGATCATTGATTCAGCACACACACACACATATATATATTTACACTCTGAAAATACCGTAAGTATCCTTTAAGATGTGTTTAATAACCACTAGAGGACTCATTACCTTTCTGTATAACCTTGTCATTTTAATATTATTTATAGGTTTATTATTATTTTGATATGATAGAAATATTTACAGGGCTTCCCTGGTGGTTCAGATTGTAAATAATCCACTTGCAATGCAGAAGACTAGGTTCAACCCCTGGATGGGGAAGATCCCCTGAAGAAAGGAATGGCTACCCAGTATTCTTGCCTGGAGAATTCCCTGGACAGAGGAGACTTAGAGGGCTCAGTCCATGAGGTCACAAACAGTAGGACATGATTGAACAACTAACACTTCACTTCAGTGTCAGATATGTACAATGCTTAATAGTTCTCAAACTTTTATATGCTCAGAGTGTTGACAAATTTCCAATAAACTTTGTCCTCTTCCCAACAGAGAGAGAGTGTACCCATTATTGCCATGTATTCATATTTCTCTGTTGTTATGCTAATAACCCTCCCTTTGCTTGTTTTGGAAAGGGATTGAATTGGAAATTGTCAATAGCTGTGAAAAGAACAATGGTGGTTGTTCCCATCACTGTGAACATGCAGTTGATGGGCCCCGATGCTCCTGTAACCATGGACACCGGCTCGATTCAGATGAGAAAACATGCATAGGTAATGTATGGTGAATGCTATCTTCCTTCAGAAGTTGCCCTGGATTCATTTAGTCCTTTCTTCTCTAATACTTGGTACTGTAATATAGCCACAACTCTCAAACTACAAGTAAAATGAACAGTGTCTTTGGCTACTGGATAATGTAAAAGAAATATTTATTGAAAGAAGATATCATAGTGTTTCAAGATACTTACTTTGAAGTTAAAGAAGATTTAAAACTTATTAGCGATATATGTGACTTAACAGTTTTATTTCTGGAAAATATTCCAAAGTTTATCTAACCATCTAATGTAATTTGTAATTCAAACAACAAATGCTGCCATCCTAATTTTCCCCACCTCAAGCAGAAGCAAATCATGTTCATTGGTTTTCAACTTGGTGGTAATTTGGATGCATGTTCAACTTTGACATGGCAGGTAGCTACATTCCAAAAGCAAACATTAGAAGATATTATTCTTTGGGAAACCCAGCTCAAAGCCGTAGGAAAGGATAACTTTTTCAACATAGTATTAAAACATATCACTGGAGACAATGAGAAGAATAAATTCCACCCCAGCTTGCTCCATAGTGAGATGTTTAATCTAGAACTTCTGATTAAAAGGAATATCTACCAAAAATTGGGAGAGTGAGCATCTCTAGTTTTCCTACTCCTGCAAGAAATTTCCCTGACATCACTCTATCCCTCATTCTTAGCCTCCCTATTGTTGGAAGCAGCTATTTTGCCTCAGACTTTCCTGGTATACTGTTCATTTTTTAAAAAGCTCTTGAATGAAAGAGCATTTTTTCCTTTATTTACATAACAGAATTCCCAAGGTGAAGTTTCCTACAAACCTTACAGATCTCAGACCTCGGTGTGGCCAGGTATCAGCACATAGTAGTCATTCAGCAATACGTTGGGGCTTTCTAGGTCATACAGTGGTAAAGAATCCACCTGCCAATGCCGGAGGTGCAGGAGACCCAGGTTTGATCCCTGAGTTAAGAAGATGCCCTGGAAAAGGAAATATCAACTCACTTCACTATTCTTGCCAAGAAAATTCCATGGATAGAGGAGCCTGGCGGGCTGCAGTCCATGGGGTCGCAGAGTCAGACACAACTGAACTACTGAACATGAACATCAAACCAAATTACTATATGCACTGGGTCTGAGAGAATCTACAAACCTCTAAAACAATTTGTCATCATTTGAAAATTAGGATACCCTATTTGCATGTTTTCTTTTGTGATATTTTATCAAAAATATTTCTTTAAAATTATGTTAAAAAAAAAAAAAAAACTTTGACCATCTAATGCTACTCAGTGTAGTTCAAAATAAATTGAAGTACCATAAGTGAAGACGTGAATTTCAAAAGCCTAAGTTGTTGGGGTTTTTTTTTAGTTTGGCACTAATGTGACAGAGTGAAATTTAAGGGATTTTAAAGTATTTGGGTTTCATAAATTTTTAAACCAGAACAATGTCTTTATTTCTTAATCCAACATCACCTTCTGCATTTTTCTGAGTCCACAGTGGTTAGCTTAATGAAGCCAGTTGCTTGCCTTGCACCTTCTTATATAATGAAAAATATGTTTATAGATTTCTACCTTGCTAGCATTTGGATCTCTGGAAAAAATAAAGAACTTCTTTTCTTTTTTCCCTCCTCCCCTCTTCCCTCTCTCCTTTCCTTCCTTCTTATCCTCTCCNGTGGTTAGCTTAATGAAGCCAGTTGCTTGCCTTGCACCTTCTTATATAATGAAAAATATGCTTATAGATTTCTACCTTGCTAGCATTTGGATCTCTGGAAAAAATAAAGAACTTCTTTTCTTTTTTCCTTCCTCCCCTCTTCCCTCTCTCCTTTCCTTCCTTCTTATCCTCTCCTTTTGACTGCTTGGTAAGAGAAACTGGAATTTTGTTAAGGCTTTTGTTTGAAGCTTATAATTTGATATTTTTCCTGATTCTTTGCAAAGTACAATTTGGTAAAGTTCATATTTACGGCCAGCAAAAATCACATCTGCCAGGGTCAAAATATAGAAAATTACATATTTATGAGATTTCAGCAGTCAACGTGAAGACATTATTTTGTTGATGGCTCAAGTATATTTCATTTTCCAACAATAA
The DNA here is from genome assembly GCA_006410875.1 of Neotragus pygmaeus. Classification (NCBI taxonomy): domain Eukaryota; kingdom Metazoa; phylum Chordata; class Mammalia; order Artiodactyla; family Bovidae; genus Neotragus; species Neotragus pygmaeus. Next base: position 102,649 of record SJYV01005987.1, on the reverse strand, counting down.
ATAACACTCATTCCTAAAAACCAAATATTCTCTAGAGTAAAGGCAATGATTTGTTTGGAGTGTGCATATATATAGTCTGCCTACTTGTCTGAGAACAGATTAAGGGCATGAATGCTTTGTAAAAACATTCATGCATGAGAGAAATAATTTTCTTTTTAGCTTATTTTAGAATCAACTTCTTCTTAATGAGAACATATAAATAAATGTGAAGATAAGTCATCTAGTCTGCAAATGGTCAATCTTGCCCAAATGCAAGCATTTATTAGGGATAAAACCTAGTGATGTGTTAACACAGTTTGAAAGACAGCTATACAAAATACGAGTGTCTCACCAGCAATAAGTTCACTAATTTTAACAGTTGGTAGTTAGAAGAAAAAAAAATTATTCTACTCTTTAGTGCTTTATTCAGTGACTATGTGTGGGAGACAGATACAGAAGATCAGGTCCTTTCAAGGTTTACTTTTGATGCTTTTCTGAAGTCATAGTTGAAATGTTTAATTGTTTTACTTGCTATAATTGATTCTGTATTTTTTGATTAGGGCTAAATTTATAGGTGAATTTCTCTGCAGTATTGTAATATTTAGTATATTGGCTAATGAGGGAAAATATGATCATCAGAGAGGCAGAGGAATTAAAAATAAGATCTTACCAAAAAAAAAAAAAAAGATCTGAGAAGGAATAAAGAAATTTAAGAAAACATGATATAAGGCTTGAAGGGACAGGGCATTTTAAGAAAGGATACATGGGATTTCTAATGAGTTCTATACATGACACAAGAAATAGCCCCAGAGGAATGGTAATAGAAGAAGAATCCAAAATGGATCATAAAATGATAGATTGAAGAACTTATTTTTCCCATTAATATGATGTGATTGTGCTTCTTACTAGCTAGAATAAGGAATAATGAGATGGATGTATTTAGAGGCTCTGGTGGTATATAATACTTTAAAAAAATTCTTGAAATAAGAAACCACCCCCCCAAAAAATTAAAATATAATATTTTAACCCCAGTGTTCATTACAGCAACTATTTACAATAGCTAGGATCTGGAAGCAACCTAGATGTCCATCAACAGATGAATGGATAAGGAAGTAGTGATACATATAACACAATGGAATATTACTCAGCTATAAAAAGGGAGTGTATTTGAATCAGTTTTAATGAGGTGGATGAACCCAGAGCCTATTACACACAGTGAAGTAAATTAGAAAGAGAAAGACAAATATTGTATATTAATGCATATATATAGAATCTAGAAAGATGGTATGATATTCCTACATGCAGTACAGCAAAGGAGACACAGAGATAAAGAACAGACTTTTGAACACAGTGGGGGAAGGAGAAGGTGGGAATATTTGAGAGAATAGCATTGAAATATATACATTAATACATTAGCATATGTAAAATAGATAGCCAGTGGGAATTCAGTTTGTGAATTCCCAGTTTATGAAACAAGGGACCCAAAGCCCATGATCTCTGATAAGCTAGAGGGATAGGGTGGGGAGGGAGGTGCGAGAGGGGTTCAAGAAGGAGGGGACATATGTATACCTAATGCGAATTCAGGTTGATGTATGGCATAAAACTATCCAATATTGTAAAGTAATTGTCCTCTAATTAAAAATAATAATAAAAAAGATTTTAAAAGCAATGTTTTAGATAAAAAACTGAAGTTTTAAGTTTTTTGCCTTCTATATCCATGCTATGTAATCCAAAAGACAAAGGAAGTTTTAATGTAAGAAAGGGAAAAAAATATCATCTAGAACTTTATGAGTAGCACTGCTTGTGACATCTTACAAGAGAAAGAATGTTTTGTGTCTAAATGACCTTCATTTAGATATTTTATGGTGACCCCTAATGATGGTTAATTGATTGTATTTTCTTTCTTTTCTCTTGTCTGCCTTTTCTGACATTGGTTCCCTTTCCAAGGTTAATTGAGACACTGATCTTTTATATATGTGGCTGTTCAGGTAGTTACGGAGCAAAGGGATTTTTGTAAACTCAGCACTGACAGGCCACCCAACTTAACAGCTCAACAAAGCAGGTAGAATTGAAGGCCTATAGCCAAAAACCCTGACCACACAATTTCCAGATGTCTAGCAGTGGGCCATGAGTCTGTTCTACCCCCTAGCCAAATATATTACAAATGATTATCTCAAAACTTAGAATAAATAGATTATCCTTTGTGAAAGGTTTCAGTTTGATCTATTCTGATTAATTTTTATTTTCCGTAAGGCAAATAAAGGAAGGTACATGGCAAATTGTAGAATTCTAGAATGACAGTGCCAAAGGATGCTTAAAGATCATAATTTAGAAAACTGTCTCTCTGATAGGACATTCCAGGGCAATAGTATCACCGATTTTAGTAAAAACTCATCCCCTTCAATGTAGCCTTGAAAAGTTCAGGCAAATGCCCTGAGATATTCTGTAATTTAATACATAATGTTTAAGATGCTTGTCTCTGCTCTCTCTGAATTGCCTTTAACCACTTGTCTTCCCAGTCTTGTGAATTCTTTTCCTTGGAGGCATTCTTTCATCCAAAGCTCTTGGAACACACACATAGGGGCCTAAGACTGCTTCCTTTTTGTAGCTGTTAAACGTTCACTCAATGGAATATTTTAGCTCTCCTTCTCAAGCTGTTTTTTTTTTTTTTAATTGTTGTTCTTCGAGTTCTCTGTTTATTCAGCCAGATTGCTGTTTAAACAGGAAAAATAGCAGAGAGCTTTTTCCCTGTGCTTATAAATGCATTTGGAGATTATTTACATGCTTTTCAAATAAATACTAGGCATAGGAGAAGCATGTCAGAAACATTAACCTAAATGCAAGCCTCATTCTTTTTGTGTTATCATTTATTCAGTGTCTATACTCTGTAGCCTAAGAAATAGAAAATAATTAGTAAAATGGTTTTAATTTAGAAGTGGGGCTTATCAGCATCTCTATGGGTGGATTAAATTCCTATTTCTTAAATAACAAAAATATCCTTTCGCCCCTTTAGACCTTGATGAGTGTGACAGTGGAGAAGCCTGCTGCACCCAGCTCTGCATCAACTATTCAGGAGGCTATGAATGCAGTTGTCAGGAAGGCTTTCAGATCAGTTCTGATGGTTGTGGATGTAATGGTAAATTCCTGAGCTCTAACATGAAATCCCTGATGTGATGGGGCAATCAATGGAGGAGGAATATCTGAGGCAGAGGGTTAGGGTGAAAAAGAGGCTTTCACCTTAAAGAAACTTGGATCTCTCTGTGGTCCAGTCACATACTATTGTATGAACTTGGGTGACGCTAAGTGCTCTAAGCCTCAAATCCTCATCAGTAAAGTGAAGACAATTATGGGATTATCAGATAAATTAAGAAATGTAATCAATGTAAAGGGCCTGCTGCTGTGATTGACATCAAGAAATCACTCAACTACAAGTAGCTATTATTATTATTATTATATTCATTGGTCCATAATCCCTTTTACCTAACCTAATACACATAGACAAGTGAGAGATTCCAGCAAGCCATAGCATAATGCTACAGGAGTCACTTATGGTAATCATGACGGGAAACCAAGTTGATTATTGAAAGTTACTTTAATTAGACAGCCGCAGCAAAAGGATCGCCATTTCTTGAGCCATAGTATCAGATTCCTTTATATAGCTGATGTTAATCTAGCTAATGCAAGCTTAAAGATGAGTCATTCTATAATTTTCTAACTGATTTGTTGCTTACCTTTTAGAGGATTTCTATCCGATATATATTTTTATAATGTCATGAAAGTGAAAGTGAAGTGAAAGTGTTAATCACTCAGTCCTACCTGGTTCTTTGCAACCCCATGTATGTAGTGCACCAGGCTCCTCTGTCCGTGGAATTCTCCAGGCAGGGATACTGGAGAAGGTGCCACTCCCTTCTCCAGGGAATCTTTGTGACCCTGGCATTGAACCCAAGTCTCCAGCATTGCAGGCAAATTTTTTACCGTCTGAGCCACCAGGGAGGCCCCTATCCTAGAGGAGTTTGAACTTAGTAAATTCACGTTTTTGTGAAGGGCTCATATAAGTCATTGCTAAAAGTTACTTTACCAAGTTTACCCTAAATATATAATCTTTAAATTTTTATTTGTGGTCATTATTACCATTATTTTGAACCATATTTTTCTTGAAATCAAAAATGAGAATATTATTATCTATTTCAATATCATTCAAATTACATAAGAAGACTTTAATGTCTCAGAGAAAATAGTGTTTCTTGGGTTAAAGAAGCAAATTCTTACATTCTGTTGAGGATGCTAGGTGTGTTTCTTCACTTATATGCCAAACTCCCCAGCCTTGCAGTGTCGATAACACCAAAGAACATACAACTATGATATCTATATATTCTAAATACAGTAGAACATATTACTACTTACACCTTCCATCCAATTAACAGGGCCAAAAAAAATTTGAATTTCATGTACCATCTGCTGTTAAACAGAGTGAGCCAAAAGATGATTATATGGTGAGAATACACATACTTGGGTACACATATCCAAATGGAAAAGGTATCCACAATCTGAGGCCAGCCTAGAAACTCAGTTTCATAAATGACCTTTCAGAATCATGAACACACTGACCTAAGCCTGGGCTCGGATGTGAATTTCACACCAGTAAGTTGTATGAGACCAAAGCCTAGGATTCTTCCATCTCTAAAATTCTCCACAAATCATGTACAAAATTATGCATTGAATTTGCCATAGATGTTGAATAATTCAAGAGTGAATGAACATTCTGCTAAATGATACACAGCCTGAGACTATGTAAGTTTTAAATTCTTCATCAAAATCTTATGAACGAGATCTCAGAAAGACATTGTCTATGCATATAGATAAATGATGGTAAACTTGGAAATGAATAAAAGGAAAATAATTGGCAGGATATTCTTGAGGAAGAATTGGGGTCGGGGAGATCCCCTGGAGTAGGAAATGGCAACCCACTCCAGTATTCTTGCCTGGGAAATCCCACAGACAGAGGAGCGTGGAGGGCCACAGTTCATGGGGTCGCAAAGAGTCAGACATGTCTGATCACACAGCACACACAGACACACACACTTTCTGTATAGCAGTACATTGTTATTGGTTAACAAAGGTGACAAATATGCCCACGAGTTCATAATGTCTATTTTATCTCAACACCGAAGAGCAGACATTGTTTGAATTTTCCTAGATGTGGATGAGTGTCTGAATGTCAGTATCATCTGTGACCAGCTGTGTATCAATTCTGTTGGAACCTATGAGTGTTCTTGTAAGGAAGGCTACAGAATTGGAAGCGATGGGAAAACTTGCATCTGTAAGTCTCTGAAGAATTCTATCAAATCTCTTCTAAATGACTTCAGCCCTTGTCTTGTTCTTCAGGAGCGCGGAGACCATATATTCTTTAACTCAACCTGTCCTCCCCTTTCTCTCTTCACAGACTAAGATCTTTTCTTTCCCCCTTTTGTTCTCCCCGTGTCAGTTTCCACTCTGTGCTTGCTGTGTCTCACCTTCATTTACAATAGACTGTTTGAAATGGTCTTCTCAAAGACTTTTACCTTTCAGCTGCCCCCTGCCTTGGCTATCTAGTTCAAACGCTTCTCATTTCTCTCATCAACACTTGCTCAGTTTTTCCTTCTTTTAACCAGCATGTGGAATCCAGGCATTTCTCTGTGTGGTCTTAACTTTAGATGATGAACTAGAGGAAGAAGAAGAATTAGACATTGTGAAGTCTCCGGGTCTTCTATTCAAGAGCCCACCTCAACTGCTTCATTTTGTGGCCACCTCTCTGCCTCTCTCCCATGAAGATGAAGACCATGAGGAAGAGGGACAAGAAATTCCAGGAGAGCTGACTGTTTTGCACAATGTTGGTGGGTAAATGAACGTATTTCATTATAATCACCTCTTCCCTCTGTTTTTAGATAATTCACAGAATTTCTTTTATAGACAATTTTGTTATCAATATTTAATGCCAAATAAAAGCGTTTTAACGTGATATTGACAGGAGACATGGGACCAAAATTACTTCTTCACAGCTCCCTATCAAATTCATCATCTGTTATCTTTCTTTCTTTTGCCAATAAAGGGTTGCTATGTATGTATGCATTGACAAGGGGGTGCAGGGTGATGGAAATTTGATACAGTGAAATGGAGTTGAAAAATATATTTGAATTAGCATCGTGGAGACAAGGATTGGGGCCTTTTAGTTCTAACAGTTTAAACTCAACTAGAAGTCATTTTTGTATAGTTAAAATTTACTTTAAATAGCCTGAAAATCTAGATCCTTTTAAAATTTTAAAATGCAGAGAACCAATGGTTCAATATGCTCAAATGGACCAAGAAAAAATATCTTTACAAATGTGCACAGTTTTTCTTGTATCTCCACTCAACAGAACTCAAGCATCAAATCACTTCTGATCAAAATAAATTAGCATAACTTCTTTCAAAAGTAACAGTTTGCAGCCAGTCTGCTGCTGCTTTTTCTTTTCTTTGTAAGACAGAGCTGCTCTTTTTGTTCTTTCTGTATTCCTCGTATTTTAAGAGCATCAAACTTAATGATTGCCTTAGAATGCTATCAGTAAAATGAAGATTTGTTTATATGTGATGGTCAAACATAACATCAGTAATTACATCTATGTAAAGACAGAAATTCTTTAATGTTTCTTAATCAAGCTTCTGATACTTTGGCTGCTCAAAGTCACAAGTGAAATAGTTCAAGGCTACCCGGGCAGTTAGGACTTGAAGGGCCAAGGTCTAGAGAGAAGAGACATTCAGACAAGTAAGATGGGCAGTCTCTGCCACATTTCTCCTTGAGCCATCTGCTAATGGATGGGCAGTGCAGATAGAGAAGCCAGGAAATCTATAGATAGCTGCTGAGAGGGTGAGGAGCTTAGTACAGTTACCAGCAGTTTTGTGGTGCTAAGAGGTAGACTGAAATTCAGAATCTGCCAAGGTGGAGAAGCCTCGCTAAACATGACAGGCTTTCAACTGGGACATCTGAAAGAGCCCATTGTGAAATGGGCAAAACTTTAAAACTAGTGAACCCACAATATGGCTGAGTTTCATAAACATTATATTGAATGATAGAAGCTTGACACCAAAGAGTAATGATTCTATTCATATAAAGTTCAAAAATAAGGGTAAATATTCCACAGCAGTATAAATCAGAATGGTGTTTAATTTGTAAGGCTAATGATTCAGTTCAATTCAGTCGCTCAGTCATGTCCAACTCTGCGATCCCATGAATCACAGCACTCTAGGCCTCCCTGTCCATCACCAACTCCTGGAGTTCACTCAAACTCACGTCCATCGAGTCTGTGATGCCATCCAGCCATCTCATCCTCTGTCATCCCCTTTTCCTCCTGCCTCCAATCCCTCCTGGCATCAGAGTCTTTGCCAATGAGTCAACTCTTCGCATGAGGTGGCCAAAGTACTGGAGTTTCAGCTTTAGCATCATTTCTTCCAAAGAAATCCCAGGGCTGATCTCCTTCAGAATGG
>SJYV01005987.1:57752-94825 GCA_006410875.1 Neotragus pygmaeus | reverse complement strand
GGAAAAACCCATAGCCTTGACTAGATGGACTTTTGTTGGCAAAGTAATGTCTCTGTTTTTCAATATACTGTCTAGGTTGGTCATAACTTTTCTTTCAAAGTGTAAGTGTCTTTTAATTTCATGGCTGCAGTCACCATCTACAGTGATTTTGGAGCCCCCCAAAATAAAGTCTGACACTGTTTCCACTGTTTCCCCATCTATTTCCCATGAAGTGATGGGACCGGATGCCATGATCTTCGTTTTCTGAGTGTTGAGCTTTAAGCCAACTTTTTCACTCTCCTCTTTCACTCTTATCAAGAGGCTTTTTTAGTTCCTTTTCACTTTCTGCCATAAGGGTGGTGTCATCTGCATATCTGAGATTATTGATTAAGAGTCATCAAATCATCTTTGATTTTTTTGTGATGCTGGTAATAATCTTTATCTTCATCTGGGAGGCTTTTACATGAGGTTGTTGACAATATGGGGAAAAATTCTGAAGGGTACATTTGAGTTTTGCACATTTCTTTACCTGTATATTAAATCTCAGTAAAAAGGCTTACTTGGGGAAAAAAAAATTGTATAAAAAATGCTAGAAGAAACATACACACACGCACACACACACACACACACACACTAAAGTGCTGGGAACATTATTTCAGTGTTCAGAAATCAATGGTAATTTCTTTTCTTTTTTTTTTACTTTCTTAAAGATCCCAAATGTTTTTTAAGGATTACATTCCAAGCTCTGTTTTAAAAGGTATCTCTTTGCTATTATCTTCTTCTAAACTCTTTAGAAAATGTGCTCAAGGAGCATGTTTATTTGTTGGAGGAAATAAAAGGTTTCATCTTCATTTTCAGTGATGTAGATAGTACATGTAGGGTTCACTAAAGCGGTATCGCATTCCAGTTTGTTTAGATCACACCTTCGGACACGAATGCAGTTTGAGCTGTGAGGACTGCATGAATGGAGGCCGATGCCAGTAAGAAAAGAGTGGGTGATCCTGTCCAGATGACTGGGAGGCATTCTTTGTAATGAAAGTAAGTAATACTTTGGAGCGTTGGTGGGGGGTGATGAATTCTCCTTTTATTGCTGGTGAACTACTGGTGATGAGTTCTTTTCATGTGTTCTCCCCAAAATGTTTTAACAAGATTAATGGTTGATAGGGATGGGAAACCAATTTATTTGTTGTGCACAAAGAATGTCTGTGAAGCACTGAGTTTTCAAACTGAACATGTGATTAAAATAGGAAATTTTGTGTTCCCTGGGAAACTTGATGTGCTGTCTCTTGTTTATCCGTTGCACATGAAAGTTAATAAAGGATCCTAATATCCTCGGCCTATAAAAATCCCTCCATTTAAATAAATCATTAGGCCCTGGCAAGCTACTCCCTGTGAAGAAAAAAAAGTAAAATGATTTGTGTTATGAAGTATAATTAATGGAACTGCTTAACTGTTGCCTCTTTTTGATTGTGTTTTCTTATCTTTTTCTTTAAAACTTACACGCAATGACAATTTTAAGATTTTTATATAAGCCTCTCATGAGAAAATGTCAATGATTTGTACAATAATTCCTCCAATAAATGTTTTCCTTTATATTTTAAATGGAGGTATATTTGCAGGTACTAAAATTACCAAGTAATAAAACTCAAATATATTGACTACCCTTATTTCCTTTTTCTATTCTTAATTTTCTCTTATAAATTTTTTAATAAAAGAGTTTTCTTTTTGAATGGCTTTAAAGATGGTATGAGCAGATTTTTCTTTTGAAGCCCCTGAATATGGGAAGAAAGAGCACAAATATTGTTTCTATTATGAAATATAAGAGAAACAAAACCTTGATTATAACATAGTGAAGTGGTTTCAGTTAGACTGCTGAGGACTTTCCTCAAGCATCACTCTGATCTTGTCTCCCTGCTGCCCAAACAGCTTCAGAAGTGTCCCATTTCCTGATACATAAAGCTTACGCCTCTAATCTAGTGACCGACAGCCATCTATTATCAGGCCCTCATAAATCCTTCTCTCTTTTTATCCACAGCTCTGACCAGTTTATTATTTCCAGCAAACTAAACTACTCACTACTATTATGCTTTGTACTTTTCAGCTTTGTGCCTTTTGCTAAACTGCCATCTTTGTCTATTGCCATTTATGGCATGAAGTTTTATTTGAAGGCCCTAGTCTAACAGCCACTTTTATTTCCAGTGGAGTTAAAGCTTCTTCCTCTTCTTCTCTTTCTCTATCTGTCTGTCTGTCTGTCTCCATCATATTCAAGTTAGCTATGCTTCTGTTCTATTTCCCTTGCTAGCCTGGGAGCTTATTTATGTGTTTCCAAATTGGAGGCTCCAGTGCATGAATGAATGAAGCTTTATATTGAGACATTCAGCTATGTTGATCAGCCACTTGATATAGTCAACTATATAAAATGGATCAAATAAATCTGGGGCTTCCCAGGTGGCTTAGTGGTGAAGAATCTGCCTGCCACTGCAGGAGACACGGATTTGATCCCTGAGTTGGAAAGATCCTCTGGAGAAAGGTATGGCAACCCACTCCAATATTCTTGTCTGGGAAATCCCATGGATAGAGACTGGCAGGCTACATACAGTTTATAAGATTGAAAAGAGTTGACACCATTTAGGGACTAAGCACACATACAAATCAATCTTGTTGCATGACTATTAGGAAGTAAATGTTTATACCCTTTACTGTAACTATTGTTGGTAAATATGTGTCTTCCACACCCTTGATCCATAACATGTGGGCATGAGAAATAAAAGTAGAAATCTATTGAAAATCCATGAGAATGAAACATGTCTGACACAAAATTAATATACAAATGTTGAAAATGAACTTCCTGATAAAATGAAAATGACACAACCCCTTCTTTGGTTTTGGAAAAACAAGATTCTTTAAGTGTTCACATGGTCCTGTAAAGGGCAGTCTGGCCCTGAAAGCAGAAATTTATATCTTCTTTGCATTTCCTCTCTGTCTCTTTCATTTTTTTTTCTATAAAAATTAAAACAGAGCAATCCAAATTGGAAAGAAAAAAAGTATGATTACTAAATCTTTAACAAAAAGGGAGAGTGAGGATATTTTCTTTAAAATCCCTATAAACTATGAAAATGAAAATGACCAATCATTCATCACTAGTATTTCTAAGAGTATCAGATCTTCTTATGCAGCAAGAGACATAAAAAAAATTCTTCAGGGATCTGGAAAGTTAGTTTTCTCATTGGTTAGATCTTCTAACCCAGTATCTTTATTGGTCTATAATGAAAACATCTACTTGGATGTTTTAGGAATTTCGGCAAGTAGTTACAAAGGAAACAACTAAAAATTACTAAATATTAATTTAACAGTACACTTTAGGTCTCCATTTCTTTTAAAAAGATTTCATATTGACTATCTTATTTGTTATTGTGAGGGGTCTTTCCAGTAGAAAGAGAAGACTAAAGTATTTTTATATGACAAATGAATGGACTATATATTATAGGGAAGGGAAGATTCATATCTTTTTCCAAATCATCCAGCTATGGTTTGGGACATGTTTGGTTTCAAATTTTCTTCTCTAGATAAATGCTCTCTTTGATGTTAATGAAGTATTTAGCAAATCCATGATCCCCTGGATTAGGAAAGGGCAACCCACTCCAGTATTCTTGGCTGGAAAATTCCATGGAGAGAGGAACCTAGCCGGGGGGATTGCAGAATCAGACATGACTGAGCACTCACATGCATGCACATACTCTGTGATACCATATTCTTTTTGTGGGAGAGTAGCAGGTGATAGTGTTGGTGTGCTGATGTAGATGCCTTGCTGTAACCCAGATACTGTTCAAGCTACTTAAACTTCCTTAGCTTCATTTTCCAGGGATATATATGTATATACGTATAAGTATATATATATATATATATATGTATGTATGTACATGTATATTTATATATGGAGAAGGCAATGGCATCCCACTCCAGTACTCTTGCCTGGAAAATTCCATGGATGGAGGAGCCTGGTAGGCTGCAGTCCGTGGGGTCACTGAGAGTCGAACACGACTGAGCGACTTCACTTTCACTTCTCACTTTCATGCATTGGAGAAGGAAATGGCAACCCACTCCAGTGTTCTTGCCTGGAGAATCCCAGGGATGGGGGAGCCTGGTGGGCTGCCATCTATGGGATCACACAGAGTCAGACACAACTGAAGTGACTTAGCAGTAGCAGTAGCAGCAGGTGATAGTGATGGTGTGCTGATGTAGATGCCTTGCTGTAACCCAGATACTGTTCAAGCTACTTAAACTTCCTTAGCTTCATTTTCCAGGGATATATATGTATATACGTATAAGTATATATATATATATGTATGTATGTACATGTATATTTATATATGGAGAAGGCAATGGCATCCCACTCCAGTACTCTTGCCTGGAAAATTCCATGGATGGAGGAGCCTGGTAGGCTGCAGTCCGTGGGGTCACTGAGAGTCGAACACGACTGAGCGACTTCACTTTCACTTCTCACTTTCATGCATTGGAGAAGGAAATGGCAACCCACTCCAGTGTTCTTGCCTGGAGAATCCCAGGGATGGGGGAGCCTGGTGGGCTGCCATCTATGGGATCACACAGAGTCAGACACAACTGAAGTGACTTAGCAGTAGCAGTAGCAGCAGGTGATAGTGATGGTGTGCTGATGTAGATGCCTTGCTGTAACCCAGATACTGTTCAAGCTACTTAAACTTCCTTAGCTTCATTTTCCAGGTATATATATATATATATATGGAGAAGGCAATGGCAACCCACTCCAGTACTCTTGCCTGGAAAAATCCCATGGACGGAGAAGCCTGGTAGGCTGCAGTCCATGGGGTTGCTAACAGTCGAGAACGACTGACCGACTTCACTTTCACTTTTCACTTTCACGCATTGGAGAAGGAAATGGCAACCCACTCCAGTATTCTTGCCTGGAGAATCCCAGGGATGGCAGAACCTGGTGGGCTGCCATCTATGGGGTTGCACAGAGTTGGACATGACTGAAGCGACTTAGCAGCAAATATATATATATATATATTTAAAATGTGTAGTCTATAGTTGCTATAAAAATTCAAAAAGTTACTACATGTAAATTAGTAATGCAGGTCTCAACCATGTTTGTTGCCAGTTTACTTCTTTATTGCTCCTTTTTTACCCTTTCCTGTTCCTTTCTTTGTCAGAGTAACCACAGGCTTGAAAGCAAAGAAAAAAGTGAGTTAGAAATCAAGTTTCCATATTAGCATCTGGAATGGTGTAGGGGGGTAGATAGAGGAGGTAATAAAACTGTAGTTTTTTAGTATTTAGCCAATGATGATAAAATGTCAATTTAAATGGCTCCTGAAATGATCTCAACAGCTGTATTTACTCAAGCTTAAAATCATAGGCATTTTCCACACTGTATTTATTTTTAATGGAATACTAAACACTTCCCCCCAAAACAGCAAACCAAAGAAAACAATTGCTTGTCTTTGTCAGTCTTTGACAGTGCAGAATACCTTGGAATCCTCAAGATAGTCTTAGTTACATTCATTTCTGGTTAAAAACACATGGCTCTTTTTTCCTACATTTTCTTCCTATTTTTCAAAATGAAAGGTGCAGTTTGTTTCTCATTAGGGTTAGTGACATCTATACAACAAAAATGTTTACGTAGTTCTGAAAATGTGAGGGCAAGAGTTTAAGGAGCAAGGTCAATTTTGCTTGTAAACCTTGTTAGCAGTTCTTTAGTCAGCATCGTTTTAACTACCTGTACCAGTAATTCCCCCAGGAATGATGAACAGGCCAGAGACTCTTCCTGGGTCTGCAAGTTACAGAGATTTTAATTACTGAGAATCAATTCTAATAGGCAATCTTTTTTCTCTCTCTATTTGTGTCACAATGAGTGTGTTACACTGCATATTCACCTTCACTTCATATTTTCTTCATAGCTCGTTCCCCAGAGACCAGTGTGAGAAAGTATGATGACATCTGTGATTCTCAGAATGGAGGTACCTGTGACTCGCTGACTGGGCGATGCAAGTGCCCCCCAGGGGTTCATGGGAAAACCTGAGCAAACGGTAGGAATGCCTGGTCCTGTGAGACAACTCTTTAAGTTCTTGAGGTTTCTAATAAGAAATAGAACAAAAGCTGAGTCTGTATTTTTCAAGGTGGGCTTTTCTGAAGACATAAAGTGCTGTATATGTGTGTGTGTACACACACACACACACAAGCACACAATTGCTTGACTGACAAATGCGTAACAGAACAAAATAAGTGGTACTTAAATCTCCAGCTGTGATCCATGCAGGATGAATCCTGATACAGATAAAAACCTTTCTCTTCCATTGAGCAAAATGTTGAGTTTGTGTGTACAGGTTTGCACACAGGGTCTTGGGTGAATTGATTTGCTCTGCATACTAAAAGAAAGAAGAAAATGAAGCTCTTTGGATAAATCAGGGAGGATGTGAGATAAAAACAAGAAAAGGAAAGGAGAGGAGAGAGAGAGGAGAAATGATGCACAAAAAACTTACGAATTGCCCATCCAGTGAGTGCAGTGTGTGGATTTTTCATAGAAACCAATCAAGAGACCACATTTTCTACATGGGCTGATAAAACACAAAAAAAGAAACTGCTTGTACAGTCCCAGGAGCTGAAGGCAGAGAGTCATGAAGATGTAAGTCTTCAGGGATTTCCAGAAATCATGGAGAGTTTATTAGATTCTTACAGATTGTAGAACTGGAGAGATAGAAAAACCAAGTTTAGTTTGCTCTCTGAGAGGTGCAGGAAGGCTCATGCTCACACCCTAGTTATTTATCCCCCAATTTTTATTCATATATTCAAAATATATGTATTAAGTGTTGCAAGACATTGTGCCAGGCTTTATGATATGTTAAGAAAACAAGAATGAAACAGACCCTGGTCCTTCCTCATGGAACTCACAGTCTTGTTCAAAGCAGACATAGGTTACACATGTGGGTAGGTATTTCAAGTTAAATCTTAATGTGTGCTTGGAGGTTGAACCATGAGGGACATGCAGACTGTGTGAGCCAGGGAATGACTTGTAGAGAAGTGACCCTTAAGCAGAAGTGTGTAAAATGAGGAAACATGAAGCAAGGCAAGAGAGAAGGAAGAGCACTGCAGACTCAGGGGGCCACATGTGACCGGACTCTGAAGTGAGAAAGAACGAGGTGATTTAGGGGTGCCTGAGAGGGATCTGCTGATAGAGTTAATGTCAGGGAGGACTAGTGCAGCATAAGGTCAGCCAGCGCAGCAGCTCATGTTACATTTGGAGTTTTTAACCTGACAGCAATGGCAAGTCATTGCAGAATTTGGGGTAAGTGATATAAAATCACAGGGGTCGTTTTTAAAACATCTCCCTAGTCTCTTGATTAATCAGATTAGAAACAACTTATCTTTTGCAGTCTCCTTATCTTACATAACAATAGCTCTAGTGAGAGCATGTGGGCAAATATTCACTTTGTTTGTCTTTCTACCCTCCAGGATGCCCAAAAGGATTCTTTGGGAAGAACTGCAAAAGGAAATGTAACTGTGCCAACAATGGCCATTGCCACAGGGTATATGGAGCCTGTTTGTGTGAGCCAGGGCGCTATGGGAGGTTTTGTCATTTGAGTAAGTCTAAGGCACTAAATTTTCTGTGTGTGAAGCCAGAAAGTTCAGAAAATTACTGAAAATATTTAATGTCAACTTAAAGAAACATGCAACATCAGAGTTGTGAGCTCAAGTTTTAATCAAGGTCTTGCTGAAGACTAGAGCCCAGGAGACAGCCACTCAGCTGGTTCTGAGGAAACTGCTCCAAGGAGGTAAGGGAGAAGTCTATTTATATATATTTGTATCCTCCCTTGAGCTTGCCAGGTGGCTCAGTGGATAAAGAATCTACCTGCAATGCAGGAGATGCAAGAGACACGAGTTCCGTCCCTGAGTTGGGAAGATCCCCTGGAGGAGGGCATGGCAGTCCACTCCAGTACTCTTGCCTGGAGAATCCCAAGGACAAAGGAACCTGGTGGCTACAGTCCATTGGGTCACAAAGAATCAGACATGACAAGCACTGAGTGTGCATGTGTACACTACTTGCCCATACTCATCTAATTTTAGAGTTGACTTAATTGGCACCACACCTGTTGTGTGATATTTTACATTATTATTTATTTATGGAAAGTAAAATGCCTTATATATTATTAAAGAGGAAGTGCAATTATATGAAATACCCCGTACATTTTTAGTGTTATCACCAAGTTATGTAAATCCATCTTTCTGTAAATATTTTAAGATAATTTAAAAAAAAAAGACTACTAAAAAATGTATCTTGTTGCTCAGTTGCTAAGTCATGTCTGACTGTGTATGTGTGTGTATATATATATATATATANAAACATGAAGCAAGGCAAGAGAGAAGGAAGAGCACTGCAGACTCAGGGGGCCACATGTGACCGGACTCTGAAGTGAGAAAGAACGAGGTGATTTAGGGGTGCCTGAGAGGGATCTGCTGATAGAGTTAATGTCAGGGAGGACTAGTGCAGCATAAGGTCAGCCAGCGCAGCAGCTCATGTTACATTTGGAGTTTTTAACCTGACAGCAATGGCAAGTCATTGCAGAATTTGGGGTAAGTGATATAAAATCACAGGGGTCGTTTTTAAAACATCTCCCTAGTCTCTTGATTAATCAGATTAGAAACAACTTACCTTTTGCAGTCTCCTTATCTTACATAACAATAGCTCTAGTGAGAGCATGTGGGCAAATATTCACTTTGTTTGTCTTTCTACCCTCCAGGATGCCCAAAAGGATTCTTTGGGAAGAACTGCAAAAGGAAATGTAACTGTGCCAACAATGGCCATTGCCACAGGGTATATGGAGCCTGTTTGTGTGAGCCAGGGCGCTATGGGAGGTTTTGTCATTTGAGTAAGTCTAAGGCACTAAATTTTCTGTGTGTGAAGCCAGAAAGTTCAGAAAATTACTGAAAATATTTAATGTCAACTTAAAGAAGCATGCAACATCAGAGTTGTGAGCTCAAGTTTTAATCAAGGTCTTGCTGAAGACTAGAGCCCAGGAGACAGCCACTCAGCTGGTTCTGAGGAAACTGCTCCAAGGAGGTAAGGGAGAAGTCTATTTATATATATTTGTATCCTCCCTTGAGCTTGCCAGGTGGCTCAGTGGATAAAGAATCTACCTGCAATGCAGGAGATGCAAGAGACACGAGTTCCGTCCCTGAGTTGGGAAGATCCCCTGGAGGAGGGCATGGCAGTCCACTCCAGTACTCTTGCCTGGAGAATCCCAAGGACAAAGGAACCTGGTGGCTACAGTCCATTGGGTCACAAAGAATCAGACATGACAAGCACTGAGTGTGCATGTGTACACTACTTGCCCATACTCATCTAATTTTAGAGTTGACTTAATTGGCACCACACCTGTTGTGTGATATTTTACATTATTATTTATTTATGGAAAGTAAAATGCCTTATATATTATTAAAGAGGAAGTGCAATTATATGAAATACCCCGTACATTTTTAGTGTTATCACCAAGTTATGTAAATCCATCTTTCTGTAAATATTTTAAGATAATTTAAAAAAAAAAGACTACTAAAAAATGTATCTTGTTGCTCAGTTGCTAAGTCATGTCTGACTGTGTATGTGTGTGTATATATATATATATATATATATATATATAAACATGTTGATAAAAGAATCTGGCTCTTTGAAATTCTTCCTGAGACAGGCATCTAACCATCTAAGGGTGTGTTTATCCAAAGCACAGAGTGCCCCATCCTGTTTTTAGTCCTGAATTCTCAGAGTTTACTGTTCATAAGCAACTTCAATGGGTTAGGAATTAATGCTTGTGGAACAAAATGGTGAGCAGCACATCTCTGTTCTTTGTTTACATTAGACAAAGGAAGAAAGTAAAAAGCATAGCACATTTTATACAATCATATTATATACATATCACAATCTTTGTTTTAGTCTTTATTTAGCCTCCTTACATTATAGAATCTATATTTTGATGAGTGAAAAAAAATATTCTGAAGTCTTTTTCCTAATTAGTGTTTACCTTAATTATTGAGAGGGAGATGTTAACAGTTCATTTAAGTTGACATTCCACATTTTATGGAAATTAAACATCAAAAGTCCAATACACTCAGTTCTAGTACAAAAAAAAAATCCCTAAAATGTCTAAATCATGCTATTCATTTTGCATTTGTGACCAGCAATCACATACTGTCAAAGATGCAAGAAAACACAATCACCAATAAGTGTTTCAGCTCATCAGTAACTTCTAAGCTATCTCCTACTGAGACAGCTCTGGGTGCCCACCTTAACATCCCACCTTGAAACTGTACAAGTCCCTGGGAACCTGAAACAGTCTGCACCTCACTCTCCCAGCTATTCCATAGTCCAACCTTTGAAAATCCTTCCTGAGGGAACCTCAGTAATACCATGACCTATTTAAAATATCAGAGACTTTTTAGAGTCTAACACTGTATTTTTAGTTGAATGTCCGTGGACCTTATCTATTTTAGAAAAGACATGCCCCTTAAAAACAGAATAAGCAGTGAATTCTCCAATAAAAGAGCCAGTGAAGACTTCATAGAAAAACAAGCCTGGGTCTGAAGCTCCAATATTTTGGCCACCCAATGGGAAGAGCCGACACATTGGAAAAGACCCTGATGCTGGGAAAGATTGAGAGCAGAAGAGGGCAGCAGAGGATGAGATGGTTAAATAGCATCACTGACTCAATGGATGTGAATTTGAGCAAACTCCGGGAGGTTGTGGAGAACAGAGGAGCCTGATATGCTATAGTCCATGAGGTCACAAAGAGTCAGACATGGTAACAGTGAACAGCAACAACAGGAGAAAAGGTATGAACGAGGAACAGAGAAAAGAAGGAGAGAAGACATGGGTAAATGAGAACAATGCAGGTGCTGACGATGTATCACAATGCACTGGAAACCTCCTAGAACAAACCTAGAAACAAAACAGATAGTATCATTTCTATTATTGTTCCAAGGTAAGAGGATACATCACATTCTAAAGTAATAATTCTTGAATTTTTCATAAGCTAATATCAGATATTTTTGTGAAAAACATTCAAATCATAACTCATCTGCTCAAAAATTTAAAAAGCAGATGGTGGTGGTGGCAATGGTGGTTAGCAATTGGAATGTGATCCTCTTTAGAAAAAACATAGACATTCCAGGTCTTCGGGGCTCATTGCTCAGACTTGAGGCTTCATTTATTAATGCCACTTGCTTGGCCCTAAGAGGCTTGAATTTGCTACCCTATATTAGCTTTCTAGTCCTGTCACAGTGAAGTACCACAAATTGAGTGGTTTAAACAACAAAAATTAATTGCCTCATAGTTCTGGAGGCTGGAAGTCTGGGATCGAGGTGCTGGCAGGCCACATTCCTCTGCAGGCACCAGGGGAGGGACATCCCAGGCCTCTCTTCCCTTGCTTCCTGTACTTCCTTGACTTGTGACAGCAGAACTCCAGTGTTCTCATTGCATTTTTCCTCTGTGAGTGCCTCTTGTCCAAATTTCTCCTGTTTATAAGGACAGTAGTCATAAGACTGTAAGTCTAACCCACATCAGTATGACCTCATCTTAACGAATTATGTCAGCAGCAGCACAATTTCAAATGCGACCTTCACCTTAACTAATTACATCAGCAAAGACATAATTTCCAAATGAGGTCACATTCTGAGGTACTAGAGGGAAGTACTTAAACATGTGCATTTTTGGAGGACATGTTTCAATGCATGGCAAACCCTGAGAAAATGCTAGATTACCAACAAAAGATTTCTTCTTCCACTTTTTCCTTTTTTTTCCCTCCCCAGTGCTATGTTCTTAATATACTCAATTGTCACAGTTAAGTATTCCATGGTATAAGTTGTCCACTGAACCCCTGTTCTACAAGCTGAACCAGAAAGAGTAGGGCCTGGAAACTAATCTAGGAAAATGAGCGCTGGAGAGTGAGCAAGAAGCCCACATCAAGGAAGACAATAGCTCTGAAAGCTGCTGGGGGTTGGTGGGTCTAGGAAAAAATGCAACACTTAGAAAATGCAGGAAGGATGAGGAGGTATCATCCAAATAGGATACTATGAACAGTGAAAAGGGCCCCTGTTGATAATTCTGTTCAGCTGTAAGGAGTAACTCTGTCCCTGGTAACTGAGACAAAGACCACCCTCCATGGTGGACTGTAACCACCACTTCAGATTACCTCTGCTAATAATAGCACACATTAGCAGATGCTCATAATTTCCATCTATCAGAAAGTCAAGTGGTTTATTTTGTTCTCACCAAGCAGTTTTCCACAGCAAAACCTATACAGGTATATAATACAGTTTGAGCCTGGAGGGCACTTGAAAGATCTTTTATTTGAGCCCCTTAAACTCCTGTAACGGAGAAGCCAGTGGCAACTCACTCCAATACTCTTGCCTGGAAAATCCCATGGACGGAGGAGCCTGGTAGGCTGCAGTCCATGGGGTCCCGAAGAGTTGGACACGACTGAGCGACTTCACTTTCACACATTGGAGAAGGAAATGGCAACCCACTCCAGTGTTCCTGCCTGGAGAGTCCCAGGGACCGGGGAGCCTGGTGGGGTGCTGTCTATGGGGTCGCGCAGAGTCGGACATGACTGAAGCAACTTAGCAGTAGCAGCAGCAGACTCCTGTAATATGGGAGAAAAAAATTGTCAGTTATATTTGGGAAAGGAAATTGAAACACTGCTGCTGCTGCTGCTAAGTCACTTCAGTCGTGTCCGACTCTGTGTGACCCCATAGACGGCAGCCCACCAGACTTCCCCGTCCCTGGGATTCTCCAGGCAAGAACACTGGAGTGGGTTGCCATTTCCTTCTCCAATGCATGAAAGTAAAAAGTGAAAGTGAAGTCACTCAGTAACTCCTCAAAAAGATAACTAAGATAACAGCATGTTTTCCTGAATGCAAAGGTAGGACTTTCTCAAATTAGAATGCCCGTGCTGACTAGCATCCCTAAAACTCAACAGCATGGGAAAAATGATGAAGGAAAGGCAAGCACCATTTGCCAAAGATGCGGCCAAGATAATTCTGCTGTCAGGATGAAGGTTTTGGGTCATCTACACGATGTAGAATTATTGCAGATTACCATATAATGAAAGGGAGTGAAAACAATGGCAAGCCTTCCCGTCAATGCTTGTCTATCATTGCCAAACTGCGACAGGATGGATATGGGGCCTGGCAGGCATCAGCAGCCTTTGGAGAATATAAACTACAGGCACCAATGGAACACATTGAGAAGCAATTTCTCTCCCAGAAGCACCAAAGCCTTTTAAATAGTTCAGGCTTCACTGTTCACATCCAGTTGCCAAAAAGCAAATGAATTGCTTGATTTGAAAGACATTTGTTTCCCTATTTTTTTGGCAGCCAGGATGATCCCCTTGTTTTCCCCATAATCAGGCCCCACAGAACTACATGCCTGTGCACTCACAATGTAAAAGAAACAAAGCATGGTTTTCAGGTGACCGCTTTGCCTCAATCTGCTTGCAGACTGTCCCAAGGGGGCCTACGGAGCTGGCTGCTCTTCAGAATGTCAGTCTGTGGAGGAGAACACCCTGGAATGCAGTGCCAGAAATGGCAGTTGCACCTGCAAATCTGGTTACCAAGGCAACAGATGCCAGAGAGGTACAATCTGATGATAAATCTTCTTTCTTCTCTAATAAGAATGCTCAGCTTTGGTTTAGCACCATCTGATCATTAATTAGTTACTCCACCCCACCCAGGTCCTTGGGAAATCAGTAAACTTTATCAATCCCCTATTTGCAGGTGAGGAATCTGAGACAGGGGGGCAATAAAGCCATTTAACCTTGTCTTCTTAGCCTGTGATGTTAGCTGTCCCCTTGCTGGCTTGAGCAAGGGAAGAAAGATCACATTGCAGAGAATCTTATCCTAAGAAGATGCGAGCTGGCCAATCACTTCTTAGAGCTGAATTAATCAAGTAAGGGCTGCTAGCTTTGAGAGTGAAAGAATAATTTTCTTTACATCTAAAGCTGAACTGTTCAAACAAATGCAATGGAAACCATAGAAACATTTTGAAAATTTTAAACATGATTATTAGTGTGTTCCTCTCTGAAATCTCTATAAATAATTTCTTTATAAATATATAAATACAAAAGTTTGTGTGCAGCATAATTCCAATGATATGTAACATGTATAGATACATACATGTAGGTGCATATAAAATTTGGAAAAAGGTATTGCAAGATGTTAGTAACGGCTTTCTCTGAGTTTTGGACTCATGGAATGCTTCTCCTAAGGCATCTGCATGGATCTCTCATTTTCTCACAATGGATTGTGTTACCTTTTTAGTGAATCTTGTCATTGCCATGCTACTCAAATTGCGACCTGCAAGTCTCCTTGAACATCTCTATTTTTCCAAAGTGCTTACCATCATCTAACATACCATATTTTCTAATTAGTTTTATGTCTAATGTTTATTGACTGCACACTTGCTGCTAGAAGCTGAGTCCCAACAAGGGAAGGGTAGTTACTTATTTATTTTTTACCAAAGTATCCCCAGACTACTAAAACAATCAGGACATATAGAGGTTGCTCAATAATGACTATATTTTCTTAAATAAATATATTCAATAATTTTTGTTCTTTTTCTCTTGTTATTATACATTATAAATTAAGCATTTCTTACTCTTTTATTTAGGGGAAATTATCTCAGTGTTTATTTCCTTTTCACACATAGCAGGTCTGAACATATAAGTACAGTTATCAAAACTAATGGCAAGTGAACTTTTTGCCTGTGAAGTGATCCAAAGCGATTGTGTTTAAAATCAGAAGGAGATAATAGATCTGAATGGAAGCCATCATATTATCGGGTCCACTTACAGAGGCTGGGCCTGGGGTGGAAGGTTGTCCTTGACTCTTGTATGTTACACGTTGCCCTTACATTATCATCTTCACAGGGTCTGCAGGGTTTGTCCAAGCTGACTGAAAGGGAATTGGGGTCTTACAGGTTAGCCTGTGGCTGTGGACTCAGTTGTGGAACTAGAGTATGTAAACAGCAATGTTCATCAAGATTTTCTAGAGATGAGGGCTTTTTATGTAGCTGGATTGTGACTGTCTAGGTAATGAGGAAGAGAACTGGAGGGAACAGAAGGCTGACATTATACAAATGTACTGAACATGGTATGAGAGTGGGTCCCATTCCAATATCTAAACCTCCTTCTGCTTCCACTGATTTTAAGCCTAGAGTCAGCCCCTCATTCATTTCCCTACCAGAGAAGTTGTGCCCTAGAAGTCAACACATGGGAGACAATATCATATATACACACCTGGGTAAATTTAATTTATTCTGATAACATTTTCTCAAAGCAACTGCTGAATATACTATATTGGAAAATGCTTTTGAGATTCCCACTGTGAAGGAAAATGAGTTGAAAGTATATGTAAATCAGCAAAATAGAGAGGTCACCATAGTCTCAGGAAAACATATTATTTTTTAATCAGATAACTTTGTCCAATTCTGATATTTTTGTCTAACCACAAAATGAAATTATAACTCAGATTGGAGCGGGTGAACAGGATCACCATGATTGGCAGCTAAAATCAAGGCGAGAAAATCTCTCCAAGTGTTGCTCATGATGAAAATCAGGCCTGTTGTTCTTCTTTCTCTTTTTTCAAAGAGTGAAGTAGCCCAAGTGCTCCCAGAGCCAAGCATATCTTTAAAAATCTTGACTCCAGACCTGTGTCTAGATTGCAGATGAATACTTAATTAAAGACTGCAAATTGTTTCAATGGCACTAATGAATAGTGCTCTCCATAATCAGCACCAGGCCTTATTTAGCCCATCAGTGATGACTTTTAAGAGCAGTAGAGCTGGTTTCTACACTAATCTGTGAAACAGCAAGAGAGAGAGGGGGAAAAAAAAAAAAAAACTAGTGTCGTTGCCTTGCATTGATTAGTTTATAGCCTGGGGTATTTTGGACCCCAGGTGCAGACAGACTTGACTATGGAGGACTCTGGCCCAGCAAGTCTCTTGAGTCTCTCTAAAGAGACCTGTTCAGCCTTTGTGTCACCATTAAAAGGACCAATTTTTCTTAGACTAGTTCCATATTGATGAACTTGAAGATTTGAACACTGATGGAACCCTAAGAGCCGGTTAATTGACATGAAAAGCGCTGAGTACTAGTAGTATCATCACAGAAGATGGGTGTAGTGACTGAGAGCACCAGTTTCACAAACCAGTTCTGGATTCCAATACTGACTTTGCTACTTATTAACTGTGACCCAGAATAAGTCACTTAACCCCTCCAAGTCTTAGTTTCTTATGTAACTGGAGATAAAGTTGCTATGTCATATAGGGATTTTTATGAAAATGTCAGCTAATTTATGTAAAATGCTTGGCACAGAAGAAGTGATCAATAGATAACGGCTAAGAATGGTATGAACACCTTAAAATAATGAATAATTCTGTTACTCAGAAGCTCTGCCCAAGGCTTGAAGATTCTTCACAGCCAAATTTGGTTTTATGTAACTTTCTATAATTATCACATGTTTAAGAAAGCTCACTGTTTTCCTTGTGTTAAAAGCATGCTTTCTACCAGGTTTCAAGTTCCAGTGGTTTCAGTGGAGACTGAAACCTCTGAGCCCTCAGTGGTCCCTGCAGAATCGGCCATCCTTTTCTAGTTCAAGAACATTCAACAAGGCAGCACAAGTCTCTCTGCCTCCCCCTTATAAATCGCACACTCTTATAAAATACAGAAATTACAAATCTCTGGAATGATTATTCTGGCTTAGAAAATAAGCAAAGACTGGGAAAAGAGGGTTCAGGTGGAACAAATCCCAAGCACCGCACCTTCCAAGCTTCCTTTATAAATTACATCTCATTTCAGATTTTGTTCTGTGCAACTGCCTCCAAAAATATACATCAAAATTGCTTCCATTGTTACTGTCTGAAAAACCACATTTTCAGCAAAAAGCCAACCTCTGTATGTGTGTTTCCAAAATGACAAGATATGGCCTCATGTTGATTTCTTCATGGAATATTTTGGAAGTGTGATAAATCCTTAGGGGCTACTCTGAATGTTTGTTTCTTTGCAGCTCAGTCACACACACACACACACACACACACACACACACACACACACACACACACACACTTTCCTACTCACTTAGGCAACAGCAGAAATCCGGGACCACGTTGAGATTTATTACAAGGTGGTAATAAATAGCTCCTTTCTTTCTTTCTTTCTCGTTTTATTTTACAAGCCTGCCCTGATGGCCTCTGGGGATCAGCATGCCAATTCTTCTGTGGACCCTGTGAGAATGGAGGTCAGTGCAACAAAGAAACTGGAAACTGTGACTGTCTTCCTGGTTACATGGGAAAAGCCTGTACTTTATGTAAGTTATTAACCTAGACTAGATGACCAACAAAGTTATTAAAGTTGCTAGCTTTATAAATGCTTTTTCAAAACTGCTCTGTGAGCTACAGTGTAAGAATGTATGTTTTAATTATCTGTTGTATTAAAAAACCTCAATATTTGGTAACAAATCCTGCCGAAAACAACTTTTAATTTGATTCTTTGGATTGATAAGATGATTCTCCCTCTTGTCTCACCTGCAGTCACTAATGGCTGCTTCTAGCTAGTAGATCAGCTGGAAGCAGGGATATCCAGACTTTCCTGTACATAGCATTTCCACAAGGTTACCTTTGTTGTTGTTCAGATGCTAAGTCATGTCTGACTCTTTGCAAGCCCATGGGCTACAGCCTGCCAGGGCTTCTTCTCCCTCACTGTCTCCTGGAGTTTGCCCAAGTTCATGTCCATTGAGTCAGTGATGTCATTCAACTATCTCATCCTCTGTTGCCTCCTTCTCCTGCCCTCAATCTTTCCCAGCATTAGGGTCTTTTCTAATAAGTCACCTCTTTGCATCAGGTGGCTGAAGTATTGGAGCTTCAGCTTCAGCATCAATCCTTCCATTGAGGATTCAGGGTTGATTCCCTTTAAGATTGATTGGTTTGATCTCCCTGCTGTCCAAGTGACTCTCAAGAATCTTCTCCAACAGCACAGTTCAAAGGCATCTATTCTTTAGCCCTCAGTCTTCTTTGTGGTCCAACTTTCATATCTGTACATGACTGCTGGAGGTTAGCTTGGGCTTCCTCAAAGCATCACAGCCTTAAGACAGCAATCTAAGAAAGAGCATCCAAGGGTGGAAAAGCAGAAAAGACAATGTCTCCAAAAGCCTACCTTTGGAAGCCACATATTCTTACTTCTGCCACTTTCTGTTGGTTAAAGTAAGTCATAAGAACAGCCAGATTCAAGGAGAGAAGAAAGAGATTCTACTTCCTGATGAGAGGGGTAGCAAAATCTCATTGCAAAAGATCTGCAAGCTAGGAGATATTTGGAACCCATCTATCATAGCATACTATTTAAAGTTATACTGAAAGGCACTTTAAAAATCTACTGGAGTGTATTTCTCATTCTTGTCAGAGTGGGAACAGATTAGAGACTGATAAAAAGTGATTAGTCAAACTGAATCTGCTTCAAAGAATGTGTAGAACTACTACTTTGCTATCTCCTTTTCTGCTTGCATTTCTTGCATAACCTCTGTTAACCCTGCCTGCATTGCCTTCTCTACTCCATCCACCATGAAACAGTTACTTGAAAACTTGAGAAAAGCTGTGGGCTGTATGGTTACGGTAGTATTTCTACGTTACTATTTCAAATGTTTCTGATCAAGGTTAGCAGAAATCTAATGTTTGGATTGTCTATGATATTATGAGATGTAAACATTGATCTGAATTAGCTGCTAGTGCTTAGAATTTTCTATAAACCAGCAAGCAAATAAAAGCAGAAACTTAAATGTAAATATAAGGTGTAACATTAGGGTAGTATTTAGCACTTAGCTAATTATCTGATCATTTGGGAAAATGCATGACTGCCCCAAGGATAACCCTCAAGCAAGAGTGATAGAACAAGGTTGTTGCCTGATGATTTTTCTGGATATAACTAGATCATTTGTACTTTAGGACTATCATTCTGGCACTGTTGACAGCCTTTCAAAAGGTATAAATTTTGCTAGTACAGCAGTTGGCTATCCCTAGCCTACTTGTTTCCTTTAAAAAAAAGCTTAAAGGTAATAATTTACATATTCAAAAGGTAGTAACTTTCTATTTCCAAAGTGGTGACATTTTCTCTTGTCTAATTCAATTTTAATGAAATAATTATTAAGCAGATAGTGATATATCTGTTTCAATTGTCAGGTGATATAAATAGACTATTTAGAAACAAGGAGAGAGAAAGATAAACTGTTCATTCTTTAAAATATTAATTTTGATAGTTATGTTACAAGTATCTTTCATTTGAAGATTTCAAAACCAAGGAGAATATATTATGAAAGTCCCAAGAGAATTTTAGGTGACAATTCTAACTTTATTGGCAATCTGATACATAAGATAATAAATTAATTTGGATACGCAAAAATATTCCCCAACTTCTAGACCAGTTCAATTTTAATGTTATATGCTCTGATTTTACACACACAGATAGAAACACAAATTATATAATAATCCTAATAGGATATTTAGGAAAATGAATGAAACCAAAGCATAGGACTCATTAAAAATGCTTCATGTACTCCACAAGAAATGTGTGTGGCATTTAAAAAAGGGGTTTATGTTTGAAGAAACGCTTGTATATTTTTATAAATACTGTGAAAATGATGCTTACAGAATTTTAAAACTTAGTTATTCTGCATAATGAACTGTAAAAATACTTGTAAGCTAAACAAGGTAATATGTTTTAGAGGTAGTAGAGACCAAAAAGCATTTCTAAAGATATTGGCTTTATATAAATTCCAATTATTAGAAGTTATAAATACAAATACTTGGGCAAAATAATTCCTTTTTGAAAGTGTTGCTTTCACTGTGTGAGAAAACTCTCCGGATTATGGTAGACTATACATTTTCTTTCTTCTTGATAGTCAGTATCAGGGTTGGTGACAGTTATGGTTGAATAGATACACACCCTTGATGAGAAAGTACCATCTCTATGAAGGCTTAGTCTCATGTATCAGGCCTTTTACCAAATAATCTCAGAAGTGATCCCAGCTTTTTCTTTACCCCAGTATTATTTCTACCAGCTAAAGTACAAAATAAAAGTAACCTAAATAGCCACCCAGAACAAGAATGAGCAAACAAATCCTATAACACATCAATGGACTATTCTAAGGCCATTAAGACTCATGTTTTGGATGAATGGGTAACATCAGGAGAATTGACATTAAATGTACATTAAAAGTTGTATATAGGGAATGCTCCAAATTTGTAAAAACCTGTACACATATTGCCTGGAGAATCCCATGGACGGAGGAGCCTGGTAGGCTGCAGTCCCTGGGGTCGCAAAGAGTCGGACAAGACTGAGCGACTTCACTTTGTACACATATATGTGTGTGGGAAATTGCAGTAGAGAGGAAAGCAGTTGTTAACAATGGCCATCTCTAAGGACTATTAGTGAATATTTTTCTCCTTTTTACATTTCTGCCTTTCCCGTATGTACTTCTTAACTATTTTTCCCATTTAAAGGGAGAAAATATATCATCTTCAGACCAATCACACACTAAACACGTACGATAGTTGTCTATTCTTAAAGTATCATCGGGTGGTCTTAACTGTTCCCATATAGTGAAGATGTGTGTTCTTCAGTCTAATTGATCTTGTTGCTCTTTAAGATTGTTTTCTCCTGTTTCAGATGAGGTGGATGTTGAGCATAACTTGACAATACTGCTAAAATACTTTACAAAAGTAGTAAATGTTTCCTCTGGACACTTCACTTCCCTTTTTTCAGAAATCCTATATTCCTTTCCCTTAGTCATTGTTATTGCTTTTCTAAATTCTGCCATGATTTCTTATGAGTGTTTATAAAATAGACCCCTTCACTCTGAAGAAGAGAAAATTAGAAGAGAATAAGGGAGAAGATACTGAAAGGGAGATGTATATGTATGTGTGTGTGCTTGCTCTTGGTTGTGTCCAACTCTTTGCAACTCCATGGACTGTAGCCTGCCAGACTCCTCTGTCCATGGAATTTCTTAGGCAAGAATACTTTTGTGGGTTGCCATTTCCTACTCCAAGGGATCTTCCCAAACCAGGGATCAACCTGCATCTCTTGTCATCTCCTGCATTGGCATCACTGTGCCACCTGGAAAGCCCCAGGTAGGGAAATAGCAATTCCAAATACAACTTTTAAACATATGATCAAACAAGTTTTAAATGTTATATGATCAACTATCATGAAATGATGATTCATCATGAGGTGATGATGGTCAAAATCATTAAGTGCCACGAAAACCCTAATAAACACAGGTGTGAACCTTCTGTAAACAAATTGATAAATGTTTAACTACTGATTCTCTGAAATATAAAAACCCTGTTTTGGTTCATTTGACAATTTCCTGTGTAATATTCCCACAAAGGCAATTTCAAGCAACCGATGTGATGTCAACTGTCTCAGAAAATTCCCCCAAATTTAACAAATTTGCAAATTAACCTTGGCTTTCCAAGCTGGTATTAACATCTCCAGTATACCAGTGGCTGGCAAATAATTGTAGTCTGAAAACTCTTAAAAATCTGAAAGTGAAAGTGAAAGTCGCTCAGTGGTGTCCGACTGTTTGTGACTCCATGGAATCCATGGAATTCTCCAGGCCAGAATACTGGAGTGGGTAGGTAGCCTTTCCTTTCTCCAGGGGATCTTCCTAAACCAAGGATTGAACCCAGGTTTCCTGCATTGCAGGCAGATTCTTTACCAAGTGCGCTATCAGGGAAACCCTAGAAATCTGAATGACTTCTTAATCTTTACTTTCTCTTTTGATATTAAGAATTCGTAACTTTTCAGGTGTTGATTTTTCCTGTTTCTAAGCAGGTGACTAAGTTGACATTTGGGTTGAATTAAATTAACCAACAAATAGCTTCAACCAACCAAAAATTTGCTATCAAGCTACTCTTTTTTGGGGGGAACAAAATCAATTATTTAGCTTAATTGATTTGAGAGTCCAAAAATAGACTAAAAACCATTGTATTGCTTTCTATGTAGATTCATACCCCTTATCCTTTTTCTCTCAGTTCACGTAACTGGAATATTAACTCACATCATGAGGAAGCAAGTGGTGCCTCCAACAACCACTAAGCTGTTTTCCATCTTCCTGTAACATACCTATCCTAAACTAGGGCTAGCATCTCCTAAAAGAGACAATTATCTAAGGCAGAAAAAAGATCACTTGTAAAGTNTAACTCATATCATGAGGAAGCAAGTGGTGCCTCCAACAACCACTAAGCTGTTTTCCATCTTCCTGTAACATACCTATCCTAAACTAGGGCTAGCATCTCCTAAAAGAGACAATTATCTAAGGCAGAAAAAAGATCACTTGTAAAGTAAAATAAGATAAAACAAAAAACTATTAGAACAATTTTGAGTGTTAAGCATCACCAGGCACAAAGAGGTGAGGTGCAATAATATACTTCCAACCTCTCTGAAGCAATCCTCACTTTGATTTTTAAAGTTGCTATAAAATAAATTGTATTTAAATAATACATTTCCCATCCTTCCCAGCAGTGAGACGCATATCCTTTACCAATCTGCTTCCCGGCAGGCGGTCCAGCCTGATGAAGTATCAGCAAAATGTCAGCTCCCACAGAGAGGTGCGACAAGAGGCGACACAAAAGCAGTGACAGGCCTTTCAAAAAGCTATTGTGCAAATTCAGTTTTAAAACAGGGATGTGGCTGAGGGCTGATGTGTATGTCATCACCAATGCGTTCATCTCCCCATCGTCTATGAGAACGGAAGAGAGTCACAGTGCAGTGGTAGAAGAGCTTTGCGTTGAAGAGTGGGGGGTCCCAGGGCTGCTCTTTCTCCTGCTTTTAGCAGCTTCCATAATGTCTCAGTTAGATCTTTTTAAAAACATTCAAACCCTTGTGAATTTGTAAATTTCAACAAATTACTGATGCCTTACAAAATTCAATAAAAAGTTTTAAGCCCATCATAATTTGCCTATTCTCACCTGTATCCCACATACCTTTGTCATTCTCCCAAGCACATGTGTTTTTAAAATACGGTGCTGTTATTCATTGTTTTTCCCCTAAATAATTTTTTTCTTCCTTCATTTTGTTGCCTGTTGAAATACTTCAGGGATTTTTATTTTAAAGTATGTGTAAACAAACAAACAAAACCACTAAATCCTTTCATTGCCCTATGTAGCATTGCCCATCATAGTATATTATAATTGTCTGTTTATACATGATTAAAATGATCATTCATTTTTTGTATTCCCCAGGTCTTGGTTTACAAGGGATGCTCATTAAAAATTTTCTAAATTCAATTAAAGAACATTCTTGAAACTCAGTAGAGCAGTTTGGAATTAACATTTCATAGAAATAATCCATCAAGTCAAAAATAGACATGAAAAACAGAGTTTATGGAACTGAAAAAAAAATTCACTAACCTAAATAAACCAGATTGAATTGCTAGAACTTTTAAGATAACAGCATTGGTGTAAGGAGAAGGAAAGCTTTTGCCCAGCACCATAGCTTTGTTGGTGCTCCATTTCTGAAAGAACTTTTCAGAAGATTTTTTCAGAGGTATTAGTGATCAACACCACCAAACACCAATGAAGTTTTTTGTGGTTTTTTGCTTCTTCTCAAGACTTTAGAGTTATGCTTTTCTGTACTCACCTCCAATGTATGCAATCATTTCTTCTGAATATAACAGAGCCACATTAGAATAGTGAATAAATGTCTGTGGCTTTTAGTTTTTATAAACAAAAGGGATTTAACTAGGTAATATACAATATGTAATATCTATGTAATAATATATAATCCAATATGTAGTAACACTGTACAGTAACTATAGGTAAATGCTGTACGATGATAATAAATTGCTCAAAGTTCATCCTAGTCGAGTGCCACTTGTGTGTTCACTGTATATGTCTTTTTCTTCAACGTGTGTGTGAGTGTGTGTGTGTGTGTGTGTGTGTGTGTGTGTGTGTGTGTGTATGCTCAGACATGTCTGATTCTTTGTGACCCATGGACTGTAGCCTGCCAGTCTCCTCTGGCTATGAAATTTTCCAGGCAAGAATACTGGAGCCAGTTGCCATTTCCTACTCCAGGGAATCTTTCCAATGCAAGGATCAAACCTGCATCTCCTGTGTCTTCTACATTAGCAGGGAGATTCTTTACCAATGATCTACCTGGGAAGCAATATCCCCATTTTATGAATGAGGAAGCTAACTCTAGGGAGACTTAAGTAACTTGTCAGGAGTTATGTAATTAGTAACTGAGGACTAGATAAACAATAAACTTCATGCAAATACTAGATATAAGGTGAGACTATAGTTATCGATATTAAATAGTGTAGCTGCCTGCTTGTAAAAACTTAAAGAAAATAGAGAAAAATTATGATAAACCTAAGAAGTCAGGAAGTTTCATTAAGGTTGTCCCTTTTGGGGGGGGCCTCATATTTGTAGGTTGACAGACATAGCCAAGAACATTGTTGAAATGTCAAGTGCCATAGGAGCCTATGCTCAATTTAACAATAGAGGGAGGATGTTTTTTGTTTGTCTGTATGCAGCATGTCCAACTTATTTCCACAACCTAAGCTGCCTGCTGTACCACATCAGTAATGACAGTCCTCAGCAGGACTTTGATACCAGTCGGTGTATCTGCCTGTCCAACTGGACTGAGCCCACTGACAGAAGCTGTAAATCAGAAACAGATTATAAGTCCTGTTCATCATCTAACAGAAATAATGACCCAAAGAGTTTTCTTTGCCTTTTGCACTTGCTGAGTGATCTCACTGTTTTTTTTTTGTTTTGTTTTTATAGATCTGCCCACTCTAAACAGTGTTTAAAATTCTCTGTGTGTTGGTAAATATAGCTGGCTAGTTGCCTACCATAATCCATGATTACACTTGCTGCTTGCTTCCAGAGCCCTAAATTGAGTATCTGGCAGAGCACAAAATAAATTCTTATTTCTACATAGTGAGTCATCAAAAAGTTCTACTTTCCAGTACATACACCTTTCATATATGTAGATACACAGACCCTTTGTGTGTTATTAGTTTTGTTTGTGGTCCACTGTGTTTGAAATTTTTTATCTACTATGACTGAATATTCAGTTACATGTTGAACATGTATTCATTCTAGTACTATAATTTTTTAGTGTTTAAATATAAGGACTAGTATGACATGAAGAACAATTTATGTTCTAATTTGGTTTAAAGTGTGAAAGTGTCCAAATGCCATTATTTCCTTCATAAGCAAAAATTTTGTAAGTCCTGACCTTATATCTTCTCTACTTGCAATAGATATGTAGTTATTTTGCATTAGTTTTCTCATCCATAAAGTGAAAATAACAAAAGACCCAACTCACTAGCTTCTTAAGGATTAAATAGGTTAATATATATCATACCTTTGGAAGGCCATTTGCANCATGAAATTAAGAGACGCTTACTCCTTGGAAGGAAAGTTGTGACCAACCTAGATATCCCATATTAAAAAGCAGAGACATTACTTTGCCAACAAAGGTCTGTCTAGTCAAGGCTATGGTTTTTCCAGTGGTCATATATGGATGTGAGAGTTGGACTCTAAAGAAAGCTGAGTGCCAAAGAATTGATGCTTTTGAATTGTGGTGTTGGAGAAGACTCTTGAGAGTCCCTTGGACTGCAAAGAGATCCAACCAGTCCATCCTAAAGGAGATCAGTCCTGGGTGTTCATTGGAAGGACTGATGTTGAAGCTGAAACTCCAATAGCTTGACCACCTGATGTGAAGAGATGATTCATTGGAAAAGACCCTGATGCTGGGAAAGATTGAGGGCAGGAGGAGAAGGGGATGACAGAGGATGAGATGGTTGGATGGCATCACCGACTCAATGGACATGGGTTTGGGTGGGCTCCATAAGTTGATGATGGACAGGGAGGCCTGGCGAGCTGCAGTTCACTGGTTCGCAAAGAGTCAGACACGACTGAGCAACTGAACTGAACTGAACTGAACAGGATTAGTTAGTGAGGGTGTTAAGACTGGAACTCAAGTAGCAGGTTTTAGTGAATATATATGGAAAAATGAAAATTTGAAGTTTGAAAAGTATTTGGTGTATGTAGTTTGAAATATACCGAATGAGACATATGTGAACAATTACTTGTTTGAAAGTCAGATCCTAAAAACTCAAAGGAGAAATCAGAACTAGTAGGTAGAGGTGTGAACCATCAGCATAGATGATTTGGGTGAGATAACTAAGGAGAAGACACTAAAGGGGAAAGCTAAGAAGACTAGAAGAGAAATTTGCTAAACTCCCTACATTCAGGGGGATCTAGAGAAAGGGAAACCGACAAGTGAGATAAAGATTTACTTAGAGCAGATGTTACAAACTGGCAGCCTTAGAGCTGGATTTTATTNATCCTCTATGATCCACCTCCCAGAATACTGGAAATAAAAGCAAAAATAAACAAATGGGATCTAATTAAAATTAAAAGCTTCTGCACAACAAAGGAAACTATAAGTAAGGTGAAAAGACAGCCTTCTGAATGGGAGAAAACAATAGCAAATGCAGATGTATTTTGAATGGCAGGCAAATTCCATTTTTAAATATGTGATTCAATATTTTTAAAAAATCAGATGTAGGAACTCTGGACACATCTTCCTGTATGGAAACAAATAGTTACATTTGATCAGTTCACACCTCTTTATTGGAGGGCAAGCCCTTTCCTATTGGTCCTGGGCCCACAGCTCTGTGGGAATTAACCCACAGGGATTCTACCCACTTTCTTCTGGGGGCAGGACCTGTGTTTGTGACTCCTGCTTTGAAAAGATGGAAAAAGGTGGAAAAGAAATAGAATGACCCAGATATAATTCCAGAGAAAGATGACTTTCAAGAGGAAAAGGACAATCACTGACTTATATACATTCAAAAAAGAAAAGAAAAGAAAGTAGAAAGCAACTTCAGGATTTGTGATTTAGGACTTGGTAATTTTTGAAAAAAAAACAAACTTGAAATATCAATTTAATTTAGGATTAAAATTGAATGGTAAATGAGTAAATTAAAATAGCATCCCAGGAAGCTTGACAATGAAGGAAATAAAATATTTAGCCTATTTTGTTCTCTATCAACAAAATGTTTAAAATTGTCTTGCCTTTTCAAGGATACATTATCCCTTCTGACCATCAACGTACATCATTTTCTGTTGATGGTTCTTATTCATTCTTGGTCCCTTTCACTCCTGAAGGTCAGGACCAGTGTAGTCATGATGGAAAAGATTCAGAATCCCTGAGAATTATTAATGTTGAAATGAGTCAAATACCTGGATATTTGCTCTCATGTGAAGCATGCAAAGAGTATATTTAAATGATTCTGCTAATATGTAACTTATAAAACTCATTGAATTTTTCTATTGTTAGATTTTAACTTCTCCCTCTTCCTTCCTCACACACACACACTATTTATATCATATATACTGAGACACAGTTTTTTCACATTTTAACATCTCTAAAATTAGGTAGTATCTTATAAACTGATAGTACAAAAATATATAATTATATCATAACTTTCTAACATAGTCTATTGTCTAAGTACACATTGAAGGCAAGTGTATTTTACTATATTATGAATAATTTCCATCTTCTGGGCCCAAAAGGAGATAGAACATAGAGGGAAGAATCAAATGAAATCTGTGTACTAATTTTAAAGCAGTTTGAAGTGACTCAATTGTAAGTGCCTGATGGATCATAATAGCTCTTTCCAAGTTGGAATAAAAAACTGCCTATTGGCTTCAGAAACAATAATGATGCACAGGCTGGGAAATATCTGAATTTGTTGTTGTTGTTGTTGTTTTCTGTATTAAAAATGATAGGCCAAGAAACTAGGGAAAAGAAATTGTCCTATTTTAAGATACTGTCAATCTCATTGTGTTCTTGTGCCACCATTAATCAATGGTCTGAATGTTGAGAAGAAAGGGAAGGAAGCTTGCAGACAACAAAATGTGTCTCACTTCAGCACAGCAGCAAGGCACTCAGACGTCCCTCCTCCACATAACTAGTGTTTTGCAAGCTCAGTCTGAAACTTTGTAAATCTTGAGGAGGAAGTTCTGTAGTATCACTGAAATTGCCTATGTATTCCTACAAGGATAAAGTGTGTTGGTGATTACTAGCAAATTATGTTTCCTTATATTATAGAATCGTGAACTATCTCCATTGTATATTTCAACTCTGTGTTGCTAAATTTACATTTAAACTTAAGAGAATGCAAAGTGATAGTGCTAGCCATACCCATATATAGTACACACAGACGTGTGCATTTTGCAGAGAATGTCTATAATTTAAACTTTGTGGTCGAGCAGTCTGATGTATTTTAATAATCATATCATCATAAAAGTTGTTTAGCACTTTATGCTTTACAAAGGATATTCATATTTTCATCTCTCTTATCTTGTTCAAAATTGGAAAATTATCTAAGGAGAAACAATGGTACCTACCTTAATACTACAGTTCTGTTGAAATGGTGAAGATGTCAATTCTAGTTATATTTAGCCTCAACTTATTATTGCTATCATTCTTGAAATATGTGTTCTTTATGGTATCTAATATGAAGTCTTAAGATTTAACTGTCTTGAATCTTATGTTTTCTTTTCTCTATTATTTTAGCTTTTTGAAAATGAACAATAAGACTATTCTGGTTGAAAATATATGAAAAGACTAGAGGACAAATAGTTTTAAAAGTGCAAATGTTTGCAAATGACAGCCTGTGTAAAGTAGCACATTCCACATACTTAGTATTCACATACATTATCCACCTGACAAGATAGTAAAATATTCTACTCATCTGTCCAAGACTAATTTTTTAAATTTTAATAATTTTATTAGTCTCTAGCACGGCTTTTTAAAACTTTGTAAAGAATATTAATAACTCATTAAAGATTAATTATGTGTCAGCTTTGAGGTCAAAGAGTTNTTCACATACATTATCCACCTGACAAGATATTAAAATATTCTACTCATCTGTCCAAGACTAATTTTTTAAATTTTAATAATTTTATTAGTCTCTAGCATGGCTTTTTAAAACTTCTTTGTAAAGAATATTAATAACTCATTAAAGATTAATTATGTGTCAGCTTTGAGGTCAAAGAGTTGGAGTGGTTTCTAGTTATCTGAATTAAAACACATCTGCTCTGAAAAGGACACACAGTGTAAGACTTTCTGCCTTCTTCACCAGTCTAAAGTTCTTATTTGTTAAAACATGTACACACAGACATTCAACAAGGGTCTTTGACAACAATTAAACGAGAAAATGATGGCCATATGCATCCTAGTCTAGAAGTTTGGTACAGAGGGATGTCTTCAAAGACCAGTTACCTTTGGAAACTTGTGTGACTTACAATGCAAACTGGAGGACCAGTCACAGATATGCTAGTTTTGATGAAGGCTTCCTCATGATCTAAAATCTGCTTCTTGTTTTCATGGAGTGGAACCACAGAATTTAATGGAGCAAGAGTTTGAGAATAAGATGATCAATGAAAAACAGATATCTAAATGGAGAATAGAGGAGTTCTGAGACATGAATAGAAAGGGGAGATGGAGAAGAGAAGANTAGAGGTTTGGTACAGAGGGATGTCTTCAAAGACCAGTTACCTTTGGAAACTTGTGTGACTTACAATGCAAACTGGAGGACCAGTCACAGATATGCTAGTTTTGATGAAGGCTTCCTCACGATCTAAAATCTGCTTCTTGTTTTCATGGAGTGGAACCACAGAATTTAATGGAGCAAGAGTTTGAGAATAAGATGATCAATGAAAAACAGATCTAAATGGAGAATAGAGGAGTTCTGAGACATGAATAGAAAGGGGAGATGGAGAAGAGAAGAAAATTCTTAGAGGAATCTGTATTGTTACAACTTTGATGTCTTCAAAGAGCCAGCAGAAAATGAAAAAAAGTGAAAGACACCAAAAAAAAAAAGCATTAAAATTGTTCTAATCAAAAATATTTACTTAAATCATTCGTGTATTTAGAATATGACTCCTGATGAATCAGTTTTGTTTTTTTTTCATTTCCCCTATTTTTCAAATTGGAATAACAATAATACCTTTGATGTGGGATGCTGAGTCGACCAAGGTTATTATAAAAAACCAGCTACACGGCCTTCACATTTAGACCTTCAATAATGAGTAACTCTTATTGTGATAGTTAATTTTTGAAGTATCCAGATATTGCTTTCCAAGAACTTTAAATTTTTTTTTAAAAAGATAATCTGATGAACTGTGCTATGCTATTTAGCATGATTGTATAAATTTCTATAGTCATTTTCACTACCAGTTTGGGGGAAATGATAGTTTCTCCGACTTACAAAGAATGCATTTCTCTCATTATATATGCCTGTAAGTCCATTCCCAAAGTTTCCTGGTTTCCTTTCTTCATAAAAAAAAAATACTTTGGGAGAATTATATTCCTTCTTGGACTTCTATAACTTAAATGAAAGACTCTGCCAGTCAGCACCACCAGTTTTCCCTTGTTCCTGGCATACAGACCATGAACTGGTTTCCAAGGCAAAGCATTCAATAATCTGTATGCAAAGTAGTATTTTTACATAGCTCTGAATGTCATATCCAAATGTAAAGCTGCCTGTTGCCTCAAGTGTGAAATTCACTCTCATTTAAATTTTGTGTTTCTTTGCAGCTAGTGATGCTGGTATTTGCAGACTTGGCCATGAAACACATGAGATGGTGGTTAAAAGTAGTAATAACTGTGACCTCTCCCTTCCTGCTTCTGTCTTCATGAAGAGGGTTTTATGTGGCAGCTATCCGTGGGCCAAACCAGGAAATCTGCAAGAGTCAAGGGAATAGAAATGTTTATTTTATTTTATTTTTTTTTTTGCCTTGATGATATTTTACAACCTCTTCCAAGTTGTAGATTTTTCAATATGTTGTGATCACCAGTGTTTTTAGAGAACCCATGTTTAAAATTTCATGGTTTCTTTTATCATTTGAATTCAAATATGTAATAGATTGGATACTGGGTTAGTTTCAGATGTCTTTGCCTGGGAACAATCTGCTCAGTAATTAGAGTTTGGTTTTTAGGAAGAAAGAATATTAGGATGTTTGTCTCCGTTCACTTACAGAGGAGCACCCTGGGACCAATGTCCCAGTTGGTACCTGTTCATGATGATTTAAAGATACTAGTCACTTTCTGAATGCATTTCATCCTGAGCTTTTGAGGTTGATTTCAGTTCAAAGTGCCAATTGAGGATGAAAAGGTTACTAGAGAGTTTGCCTATTCATGATGCAACTCCCTTTTCATCTGGGTCCCCAGTTATCCCATGCCAGGTTCACTTTTAATCTTCCCACTGCTTTTCTCTACTGGCTGCAGCTCCTTTGAACTACCATTTCTAATGCAAAGGGTCAATGACAAGAGAATAGTGTCTCTGTGGTTAGAGCCAGACCTCCCATTTAGGTAAAGCACTTTACCAGAAATCAGAATTTTTAAAGCCATTAATTGTAGTAATTGTATGAGTTACTTTGAACTGTACCTCACATGAGATAGCAAAAATGATAGTAGTAGCTATAATCTAGGATCAAAAAAGGGATGCAAAAAATAGCTTTTCTTTAGAGAGGGAATTGCTTCATGATAATGCTGGGCAAGATTATGTACTTACTGCTGTTTGACACATTGCTTTATAATTTAATGACAGAAAACAATAACTCTTCATTATTTATTTAGAGTCCACGGATAGACTGGGCAGTCATGCTCTCAGACAATGCCGGACTCAGCTGGACTCTCTTATGTGTCAGTGGATAGCTGGCAGGGCAGCCGTTTCTGGCTGGTGCAAGCTGGCCTCTTGGGTCTAATCTCACAACTGGCACTGCATCACTTCTGCTGTAGTCCACTGGCCAAAGCAAGTAACAAGGCCAGCCAAGGTCCAAGGGATGGGGAAGAAAACTTTACCTCTAGAAGGGAGAAACTGCAGGTCACATTGCCAAGGGCAGGGGTTCAGGGATGGGAGGAGAGTTGGGGATGCTTTTTATGATTGGCCGGCCATCATTCCTTTCTCAGATTATGAGGGGCGGTGTTGAGAACCCCTCCTATGCTGCATCTCACCACTCTTTTATACATGATAATCTCCATCAGTCAAAAATGAAATGTAAGGTGCTGAATTCTCTCTAGCCTTCAGTAGAGTTAGTATGCAAGAAAAATAACTAGGTAGCTCCAGATTGCTGTTTTGCACTGTTTAATACATTTCTGCTATGTTTAGTTTAATATAGATATAACTTCTCTAATGGAATTTTGATTTTGTTCTGAAAGTGTTTCATCTTCTTTCTTTCATGTATGTATGTGTGTGTGTGTGTGTGTGTGTGTGTGTTTATATTGCAATGGCACCCCACTCCAGTACTGTTGCCTGGAAAATCCCGTGGATGGAAGAGCCTGGAAGGCTGCAGTCCATGGGGTTGCTGAGGGTCAGACACGACTGAGTGACTTACTTTCATTTTTCATTTGGAGAAGGCAATGGCAACCCACTCCAGTGTTCTTGCCTGGAGAATCCCAGGGATGGGGGAGCCTGGTGGGCTGCCGTCTAGGGTCGCACAGAGTTGGACATGACTGAAGTGACTTAGCAGCAGCAGTGTTTATATATATATATGTGTGTGTGTGTGTGCATTAATGGCCTTATATATATGTATATTTACACATATATGTGTTTTTATATATATCTGTAAGTATACACACACACACACATACACACACACATTTCCTATTCCACTTCTGCCAGTTTGCTAGCATCCTTGCTAGTCTTTGGCCCTTTGAGACACTACCTTGACTACTGATTACCCTTAATTTCATTGCCTAGAAGGGGAGTTGTTACCTGCTTCAACAGGGCCTCTGTAGAGAGGGAAGATGTTAATAATCCTGTTTATACATCCCTTTATACGATAGTTCTAATAAAAAAAATCCATAGGGCTCAGCAATGGCGGCTTGAAATCTGGCCCATAATTTTGCACCTAGGGTAGCTGCATTTATAATCTTCTTTCAGCTGTAGTGTCATCATCCCCAGTAAGAATTTAATGAGGACCAACAGGCTTAGCTAATGTACAAAGCACACAGGTAGCCATATCTCCTTCCCAGTAAGCTGTTGCTTGATTACAGAGTTATTGGTGTGCATGAGGACCTGGGACCTCCCTGTTTTCACTTACTTCATAAATCTAGACACAGACCTCACTTTGGGGCTCATATTATTAAGAGGAGACTACAGAGGAAAAATAAACCCCGTTTGGTAAAGTAAATGGTATGCCTGCTTCTGTAGCTACCCATCGTTTATTACTGCCGTATGTTATTTCCAGCAGTACTTATAATAGTGATCATAAGGGACCTTTAAAGACTTGCTGATGCCTCTTGGGCAGTTTCACAATAATACAGTTTATAAATAATTCTGCCTACATATCTTATATATTCAGGATACTTCTTGCCTTGCTTTGTTTGTTATGAGTATATTTGCATAAAAACAGGTTATTTGGATATCTGTCCTCTGAGAGCTATTGTTTTTCCTTCCCTCCAAGTCAGAATCACATGTTCTCTCAGCTACAGTCACATCCACAACCAAGTGCAGATTTGTGAACTGTAGTGAGGGACACAAACTAGGAAGAGAGAAACTTCTAAGAAACACTGTGATCTTGTTCGAAATTGTTTTGTTTGCTTTATAAACATTTTTGTAGGAGTTTTTATCTG
Organism: Neotragus pygmaeus; assembly: GCA_006410875.1. NCBI lineage: Eukaryota > Metazoa > Chordata > Mammalia > Artiodactyla > Bovidae > Neotragus > Neotragus pygmaeus. Next base: position 61,121 of record SJYV01005987.1, on the reverse strand, counting down.
AGGATTCAGTTGTCATTTGGGCTACAGTTTAAGTATGTATATGAGAGGTGGTGTTCATATGAGAGTGACATTTTATTGTACATCACATATGTGTATTTTATACATGTCACCATTGTGCAAAAGAAATTATATGTTAGAATCAGCAAAGTATATGTGATTCTTTTTAGTTCACATCATCTTTATTCTCCAAAGAAATTTAAAATACAAGCTTTTATATTTAAGCTTTAATTTTGTCTACCCTTATTTTGATAGAAGTTAGAAAAAAGTATCAAATACAATGTGTGTGGTTAAAACCACGGTTTCTATTTGGAATTTAGAAATGTATGTACCAAGTTTGCAAAAACACCTGTACAGTTTTATTTCGGATTTTACAAACTGTTTCACTGGAACATCTGTTAAAAATACAAATTAATGGCTCTTTCTCAGTCCTGCTGAATCAGACTCTCTGGGAATAGGAACAAAGTATCTCCCATTTCTAAGTCAATCCCTTAGATATTTCTTATGCACATTAAAGTTTGAGAAACACTGCTAACCTTATCCCAGAATTAAATTTAATTATTAGAAAACTGTATACTGGGACCTTATTAATTCAATTCCATAGAGAGTTTTCTTCATGTTACAATGATTCACTATTTTGTGCTTGATTTTTTATGAAGCATCAGTATAAGAAATGACAACACATAAAGTGATTCTGTACTTTTAAGAAATTATCATCAGACAATTGTTCAGTATGTTGTTCAAAGACACTCATCCAGAAATTCACATGATACATCCTCCTTTATCCCAACTAACCTGTGTAATTATAACATACAATAGAAAAGTAAATGAATCATAAGCTTTCAGGGTGGTACATTTTTCAGAATGAATACATCCATGTCACCAATATTCAGATTATGAAATATAATGTCAAAATTCATAGAAGCCCCCTTATGCCTCATAGAAGAGTAAGTATACTGACTTCTATTACTATAGATTCATTTTGCCAGCTGGTTTTTGATCTTTATGCAAATTAAATAATGATGTATATACTCTTTTGAGTATCTGGTTTCTTTTATAAACATATTTGTGAGATTCATCTGTAATGTTGGATATAGTTGTAGTTTGTTCATTCTTTTGCTGTTCAGTGTTTCATTTGATAAGTGATCCATAATTTTCAGTTTTATTATTGATGATGGATATAGTTATCTATTTCTGCATATAGATTATTCCTAATTGGCAACAAACTTGTACCTTAAAAGCGCAAACATTATCCTACATTGCTTCTGAGAATCAGGAGCCTGGGAGTGATGCCACTGGGGGATTTTGACTCAGAGTCTCTTAGGAGATTTTGTTTAAGCTGCCAGCCAAGTTCAGTCTTTGAAGAACTGACTAAGGCAAACTGCTCCCAAGTTCACTTATGTGTCCACTGGCAAAAAGCTTCAGTTCCTCATCATATAGATGTCTTCCTAGCATTTCCTCTGATATGGTGGCTAGCTTTCTCAAGAGAGTGATAGGGGAGGAGGAGGGGACAGGAAAATCCAGGAGAGAAGCTGCAGTCTTTGGTAACTGAATCTCAGAAGTGACAAACTATCACTTCTGCCATATTCTGCGGTTACACAGATGGTTTCAGTGTGAGAGTGGACTGCAAAAGAATATGGACACCAGGAGGCAGGAACATTGCATACTGTCTCAGAGGCTGGCTTCTGCGGTAGTTATGGAATCGTTTTCCATTTTTGGCTAAAAGGAATAGTACTGCTTTGAACATTCCTTTACATATGTTTTATCAGTCTATACCTAGTATAAACACCTAGTAGTGGGATTCCTACATCAGATAGATACCAAAAAAAAACTTTTTCCAAAGTGCTCGTCAAACTATTCTTTTATAAGCAATACTCTACTTGCTCCACCCTTGATAACACTTGATATTATGTGTATTTTTCATTTTAGCAATTCTAGGGGGGTGTTTAATGGTGTCTCATTATGATTTTAATTTAACCCCCCCGATAGTTAATGATATTTATTCTTTTTTCATATACATATTGTGATTTGAAGTTTTTCTTTTGTGAATCCATATTCTCTGTTATGGCTGGATTTGTACAGTCCTTCATAATCACGCATATTACAAATATCTTCTCCCACATTGCATGCAGTTTCACTCTGTTAATACTTATTTCCTTCAATGAGTAGAGATTCTTAATTTTAATATGGTTGAAATTTTTATCACTTTTTTCTTTTTCCTTTGTGTTTAACTTTTGGAGACTTGTTTAATAATACTGTGCCTACTCAAGCTCTTACATATATTTGCTTATATTTTTCCTAAAAATTTTGCTGTCTTATCTTTCAAATTTAAATCTACAATCCATCTAGCAATATATAAAACATAATATTTCTTCCCCAAGAGGGTTTGTAACAAGCATTCAATGGTGGTTTTACAATTGATAATCATCTCTCTGGTGCACCATTGTATTAGGGGAAAATAGGACACAATTATATATGTTAATAGATTCAGAAAAGCATGTAAAAAATTCATCACTCATTATAATGAAACATATACACATATTCCTGCATATATTCACAGACATAGTCTTAGAAAATGAGAAAAAGAACTCGTCTGATTTTTTTAAAAATCTATAAAAATAAATACAGCAAACATATTTTGTGGTAAAAGGCTGAAACCGTCCTCTTGAGATTGGAAAGACAAGACAGAGGTGCTGCTGTCACCACTTCTTTACAGGACTGCACTCGAGGTCTCATCCATCGTAATAAGGCAAGAAAAAGATGGACTGGAAAGAAAGACTCAAAACTGCCATTCTTCCTGCATGATGTGATTATGTGCTTAGGACACCTCATGAAAGAAACTGCATACTGTTGGAAGTAATAAGTAACTTCACAAAGGGCACCTGGATATTATATCAATGAAGAGACTAATTGTACTTCTGTATCCAAAAACAAACAAATAAAAAATGAATATTTTAAAAGAATCAGTTTATAATTGCATTAGAGAATATCAAATGTAAAAAATAAACTATATGCAAGCTATATAATGCCTCTAACTTAAAACTACAAAATATCATTGAAATGAATTTTAAAAGAACTAAGTAATGGAGGCATATATTCTGGCCATGGACTGGAAGATTCAACCCAAAATGATTGATAGTGTTAACTCAATCAGAATCAAAATCCCTCCAGTTATTTTTGGAATTGAGAAGCTGGATCTAAAATTTATTGAGGAAAGTAAAGATCTAAGAAGAACCAAAACAATCTTGAAGAATAGGAACAGAATTAGAGAACTTTCATTACTAGTTATAGGAATAGTAATTAGATAAAATAGTATTGGTTTAGATATAGATGAATAGACCAATGAATGAAGCACAAGCTAGAATCAAGATT
>SJYV01005987.1:0-56600 GCA_006410875.1 Neotragus pygmaeus | reverse complement strand
CTCCAGGAGTTGGTGATGGACAGAGAGGCCTGGCATGCTGCAGTCCATGAGGTCACAAAGAGTTGGACACTACTGAGCAACTGAAGTGAACTGAATTGGTAGGCCAATGGAACATAATAAAAGTCCAGAAAAATGACCCTTTCATACAGAATTAATTGATTATCATAAAAATCACCCCACAGTGCAGTTGGCATGTACTGGCCTTTTCAGTAAACAGCATTGGGTCCCTTGAATATTTGTACTGGAGTGGGTAACCATTCTCTTCTCCAGAGGATTTTCCTGACCCAGGGATTGAACCTGAGTCTCCTGCATTGCAGGTAGATTCTTTGCTGTCTGAGCCACCAGAGAAGCCCTTTGAATATTCATATAGGAAGTTTTTAAAAAAAGAATCTTCACTCTTACCTCACACCACACACACAAGCCAAAACATAATTTTAATATTAAAAAGATATTTGTCTTTTATTTTAAAAATGGTATTTTTTAATCAGAGAGCTATATTTTTATTTGCTTATTTGTTTTTACTATATAAAAACTCATGGATAAAGTATGTCTGATTACAATAATTTTCTTTAATCTAAAAATTTTGTCCTTTTTATTGCATGGTCCTTTTTCTTTCATCCTTGCTTTAATGGTTCTATTTTACGGGTCTTTCCTTTTTGTGCAAAGTTATTTTAAATCCTTTTTTTGAAATAGGGTATAAATAATGAATAAGTCAATCAATGAGGCAAGTTAAACCTCTTTTGAATTTTGAAGCCTGATTGAATTGTCAAAAAGAATGATAGCTCATATAGTACTCCTAATAAGTTCACTTTGATAAAATTATAACTGTCCAACATCATATGCTAATATATATTATGCATATAAATATTACATGGAATGTTTTTTAAATGTTAACATATGTGTCAGAAATAAAAATACGTAGCATTCACGTGGAGTTTGCTTTTTAGAAACTGCCTATAATAAATGCTTGAACCAAAAAATAGATAATTTGTTCCTCTTTAGTCATCACAGTGGAGGAGTGAAGTGGGGAGAAGGAATAGCGGTTTTGAAAGTAGGAAGTGTAATGACTGATAAGTCTTTCCATCTCTGTTAATGATTAAGAATATACACTTTAGAGTTACCAAACCAGCCTGCATAAGAATCCCAGCACTGCCAGTTAGTAACTGTCTAATCCACAGACAAGTTACTTTTGTTTTTATATCCAGAGTGGGAATAATAATACCTGCGACATACAAGCTTGGCTCTGTATGGCTGAATGTATGCATAAGGCCAATTGTCTTGCAGAGTATAATTTTTCAAATCTTAATATCTATCCTTCTTTAAGTGGATGATCTCGATTTGAGATTCTGGAAGAGAATAAATTGGACACCAATGCAAAACAAGCTCGCTGAATGTGGAATAGCTCACCCAGGAGAGCAGGTTAAAAACCCAGATGACATGGGGCAAATAAGAAATTCTGAACACTGTGCAGCCCATCAATTGCAGTGAGGCCCTGGGGAGTTGTAACCTCTGAAACTGGAGGCTGTTGCTGTGCTGTGAAGCACAGCAGCACTGGTGGGCTCTCTGAGCTCCCATTCCACCTGATACACGTGGCAATAAAGTGCAGCACATGGTACCCACATCACAGCAATAGCTACATCCTCCAAATAATATTGTAATGACTTCTGTCTGCATTTGAGGAGATGATTTTAGACATTGGATTTTCTCTTTTTGTAGGTTAACACACCTTCCCCTTCAGATCCCTGCATTTGGGGAAATCTCTTTCACAGTGCATTTCCCAGAGAGTATTTTATCTAATTTTTAATGCCCTGAGAGAACCTTTGATCCACAATGTAAGGGCAGCATCCAAAACCAGAATCAGGGTGTCCGTGGTTGGTCGGGAAAGTCTACATGTGTTCAGGAGGATGGATAAGGACAGTTTGTGAAAAAGTGTCGTTTCCTTCTTCCCCACTTCTGTCTGGTTGCTGCTGTTTTTTAAGTCCTACCATCTTTGGCAAAGACAGACTTCTGTCATCAAACTAGAACTGAACCCTGTGTGCTTGGGAAGTTTGTAGGGTCTTTTTTCCCATCTGCTGACACCCATATCTACTGACATTTGCAGTGGTCTTATTTAAATATTTAATTGCTCAGCTGACCTGAGCACTGTATCAAGAGGCAAATAAAGGAATATTTTTTTAATATTTAATATTAAATCAACCTTTCCTCTTCCCACCCTCCCCCTACCAGAGACCTACCATTTCTACTAACAATACAGAATATTTTGCGACAGGACAGGGATTGAAACAGTGGATTATGTCTTTCACTTCAATAAGATCCTGTTCTAAAACTTCTGTACATCTAATATGATAATGGGGTGTAGATTACAAAGTACAGATTACTACCCAACCAGCCAAATTAAAATGCACCAAAGACTTAATGCCATCTTAAAATACCACCATAGAAAGCAAAGCTCTGAGTAGATGCTTTAGTAAACAAATCTAGAAAAAGTTCCATTTTACTTGCTTGGAAGGTTTATAGGCATGCAAATATCTAAAATTAAGCAATGCTAGAGAAAAAATAAATTCACTTTTCAAAGATGATTAAAGCCTAGAAATGAATTTGCTATCACACAGTAATTTGCTAAACAGAAGCAGGAGTTATTTTGGATTGAATTTGTTACATAGCTCATGCATGAAATGATCTGTTGCTTGTTCTTGTGAAGCTGTTGCCACACTGAAACAGCAGAGGGGGGAAAAACTGTATTCTGTCTGAGGCATTGTAAAAATATTGAAAGCTCTGACTGAGGGTTTTTGTAGAGGTATCCAACTACAACTTGTCATTTACACTTTATGGGCCAATAGCTGTTAGGCCAAAATTGCAGATGCTTAGCTTTGGGAATTATTTATTAATGTAGACTTAGGTTCAAAAGCCCAATTCAGGCACCTTGAGACCGTCACTCATGTGATTACACTGCCATCGTGTGGTTTCAAAGATTCCTTTCAATTTTAAAAAAACATCCAAAGAAATGGTCTCTTAGTTGCAAAAGGGAAATTATAATAATCCAAGTACTGTCTCTTATTTGTTTGTTCTCTGTCATAATACCATGTAGGTCATAGATGGCCATGAGTAGTAGAAAATAGGGGGATAAACACATAGAGATGGCAGTATGGGTATGATTCTAATAATTCTTCAAAATTTGCCAAGGATTCAGCTTCTCCCCGGTGAATGCCATCAAGAAGTTTGTTAAGGTATATCCAAAAATGCTGTTTATTGACATTTCTGCACAAATTTGGCATTTACAGCATCCAGAAACCATCTGAAAAATTCTCTGTAGATATCTGTAGGCAAATCCATCTCAGACTGAGGTCCTCCAAGCAGTAGCATCAGCATCCCTGGAGAACTTGGTGGAAATTCAGATTCTTCAGTTTCATCCTGTACCAAATCAGAAAATCCAGGGGTGGAGCCCAGAACTCTGCATTTTTAACAACCTCTCCAGGTGATTCTGAAGCTTGCTAAGGTTTGAGATCCACTGCCATAGAGAATAGTACCTGTCCTGCAGTAGATTAACACATGTTTCCCTAGACAGAGACCTTAGGAGAACCTGCCCCTGGTCATCTGAAAAATTCTGAAGGAAAATGGAAGAGAAGGGCCCCAGGGCTTCCTATGAATATGTTCGCCCAGCATCCCGAAGCTCCCCTGGAAAGGAAGATGCAGAGCATCTATCTGTGAGGTCCCCATTCTCATCAGCTGGTATGTCAACTCTTTACCCAATGAAGATGATGAACAGCTGGTGTATCAACTCTTTAGCTGAGGAAGATGCTGTAGTCAATCAGGCACAAATCTTTCAGCCTTTGGGGATTATTGGAGATACTGGAGCAGCAGTCTGCGTGAATATTGTAAATATCCACTTTTTCAGACATTAAAAATACAGTTTTAAGAAGGGGAATTAAAAACATGAAAGTACCCCAGGCTCTAAGAAATACTAAGGGATATTGGGATGGATTCCCTGAGCTGTCATAGCAGCTTCTCAACTCCACTGACTGTGGCCATGTAGGAAGGTGGGCCCTGGGCTGCCAGGATTTCTGACAGTTTCAAGAAGAACTAAAAATCAGAATTTTTATGTGAAATATTCCATTTTTTAAGTGTGTTCCACTTAGAGTGCATGTCTAGTTTAAAAAGTGGAACCATATTTAGCTTTTTGATTCAGTCTACTGACCTTCCAGATTGTGACCTCTAAGATGCACAGGTAAGGAAAACTGTGGATGTCAATTTCAACATACATTTGAGCCCACCCTCATATCTTGTACTTAAGTGATCTGTGTCCATGTCTTTTCATCTTTATAAGTGTAAATGCATACATACGAAGCCTGGAAATCCAATGTCTCATCACATGAGGGAAATATTCTATGCAGCAAGGAAGTAGCTTCAAAGTGAAAAAAAGATGAATAATCTGAAAGATGCCTAAATTTAAAAATTACATGCTTTGGAAGAAAATATAAACAAATGATATTTCTACTAATATGAAGTGTGCTTTTACAACATTTTAAAATGTTATAAATTTCACAGCATACATAGAATAAAAGAAATGAGGACANAAAAAAAAAAAAATGCTCGGGACTCACTGAGAAAACAAACAAACAAAACCTGTCCCAAAGGATCTAGAATGGTTGCACAAGTAGTTAATATTTACACTGGATTTCACAAGATGAATAGGCACATATCTGGTGAAGGAGGAAGAGATACAATGTGAAGAAATGCTGGTCATTTCTTGTGACTCGAGTGTTTGTCAGCCATCAGATCTTTGAAATATAGCACAGGGTCCCTATAAGGAATCCAACAGTTATTTTTTCATGCTGGAATAAATGAGTGGGAGAATGATTATTATGTTTGTAGGACAGTGTGAGTAATGGAGAAATAAGGTAAGACTAGAAAGATTGGTTAGAGACAGATACCATGAAGGCATCATTGAGGAAGCTAAATTTTACTCTGTAGGTTTTTAGTATCATTTTTTTCTGTCAAGATCCATTTGCATCATGATCTGTTGAAGTGCTTTTTATAATAATGCAGATTTCTGGCTCTTAGATCAATTGAATCAGATCTCTTGGAGATCAAGCCAAGAAATCTTTTGCACTCTGAAAGCTACTGCTAGAAACAAGGTACAATTCTTAAAACATTATTTTTCAACTTTTTTTGGTTGTTCATCATCTTAAGAGAATCTGTCAAAAGCTGTAGAAACTCTCCTCTGAAAAATATATATGCACATTCATTTTTACTAACAATTTTATAGAGATTATGAAACCCCTGAGATTAATTCACTGGTTCAAGTTAATAACCCCTGAAACCAAACTGATTAACAGCTAATTTATAGAAAGTCAGATGAGAATCACTGTTACTAATGAGAGAAGGTTTTTAGATGCAGGTGAAGAATACAGACAAATCACTTCTTAAAAATGCTCTCTAAGACTAACCTGATTTCTTTCTGACCATGTTGACTATAAAAGAGATATATTCACATTTAAAAGGAGAAGAATTTATGCTGGAAGCCAGGAAGCTTCTTGGTCATTTCCATCCCAAGTAAAGCATTTGATGAAAAATTGGAATGTTTCAAAAGAAAAAAAAAAGTATTTATTGGGCATTTAAAAACTGATATGTTGTTTTGCCCTGTTTCAAATAGCAAATGAAGTTGTTGGCATTCTAGAAAGTACATGAGCTAACTGTTTATATGCTTAAAGCCTCACATATTTAGATTGTATCAAAAAATCTTTGTTTCTTTCTGATAATCTAGCATTTGGGAACCATAGTGCATTTCTATTTCCTCCAAAATTGAGAGAGCTATCTGCAGATATCTGCAATAGACCAACTAAAATGGTCTATTGCTGGAGATATGTCTCATGGAACAAGATAAAGTCTATGAAAGCAGCCTTTTAGAAAAGTCATGGCTGAACTCTAATGACCTAGATTATTTAATGCAAACATTGTGTGCAATTTTGGAGATTTAAGGCAGCCCTCCCTCTAGTCAACTAAAACAATCCAGCTTATGTAAAACCAACACAAAAACATTTCAGATCCACAACTTACTATTCTATGTACCTGGAGCAGAATCACTGAACTTCATCCAAACTTGAAGCAGAGTCAAAGACAGGTGAGGGAGAGAGTGTGGTAGGATATGCAGAAAGGATTTATAAAGTGGGGAGCCTTATACAGAGTTAACGAATTTAATAATGTATTCAGTTAACAACATGTAATATTATTCTGTAAGTTTCTAATGTCTTGATTAACAAAGACCATCATACTGAGTTTCTCCACCTGCAACTTTTTTTGCAACTCAACATTCTTTTGGAAGTTAGTTTGTATTTGATGTATGTTGACTGAGTCCATTTCTTTTAAGTACTTAAAAGGATACTGTTGGGTGAACATGCTACAGCTTCATTCTTCATTTTCCTAAAGAGGACATCCAGGTTGTTTCTGATTCAGTGTTTCAAGAACACATCAGTGAGTGTCTCCTTGTGACATGCAATGATGTTTCTTTAGGGTTTGTACTAAGTGTGGATTTGTTGGGTCACAGGATATTCTATATGCAACTTTGTTTAATAATGTCAAAGGGCTCTCCAGTGTAGGGTACTAGTTATGTGAGAGCTGCAACTGTGTTACTTCAATGTCTAACTTGTGTCAGACTTTTAAAGGAGATATTATTTTTATTTGCATTTCTCTGATTACTGGTGAGGCTTGGCATCTTTTGATACATTGCCTTTTAAAGTGTTTTGTGAATTGTTTGGTAATACCCTATGTCCGTGTTTCTATGGGTCAAGCACTGATCTAGCCTCCTGAGATATAACCATGAACAAAAAAAAAGAGCATTGCACCCTTAGACTTTACATCCTAGCAGGGAGAAATAGACAATAAGCAATAAACAAATGCACTTATTTTAAATGCATTTTGTTGCAGAATAATGTGAAAGTCTTACTGGAAAAAGACAAAATAAAACAAGTAAAGCAGATTAGGGGTGCTGGGTAGGCAAGACAGTTCAGAGTGGAAAAGAGTGGTCAAGAGGAGGCAAGATTTGAGTTCACTGAGAGAGTTAAGAAACATTAAGAAACCAGTGTATCAAGAATGGAGAGACAAATGGGGAAAAAAAAAAAAACTGTAGAGATGAAATCAGAAAAGTAGAGGGAAAGGATTGTTCTATCAGACCTTGTGGGCCATTGAAAGACTTTGGCTTTTAGTTGAATAAAATGAAGGATCCACTGAAAGCCTTTGCACAGAGGAGTGACGTGACCTGGCTTGTTATAAAAGGAGCACTCACATTAAATTTTCAAATGCTTACATGCAACAGTTTCTACATAACGAGGAACTTGGCTAAATCTTTCTTCCAATGGGAACAATTAAATTAAAGATCAACTAAGACTGGGAAAGGTTGAAATGGATTACTCCTTGCACTTGGATGAACAACTAAGGTTTAGGACTTGGATAAGGAGCAGCTGAGTTCTAACTGTGGCTTTACACTTTTCCTTCTGGAAGCTCTGGGCTGTTGCCTTTGACCTGGATGCTTTATAGCTTATGCATTGGTCACTCAGGGTAAAGTTACTTATTGCTATTGTTAAAATCCTATGCCAGACCCTGGGACGGCTGTTGTTAAGCATTATCTCTGATACCTGGCAGGACAACATATTGTCATCTTCACTGTCATCTCTGCAGAGCTAGACTAGAGGTCAGATCTATTCAACCCCAAGTCCCTTATTTTTTTTTGTTGCCCTATGGTGTGTGGGAGGGAAGTTATAAGATCTCTGTTAGCTAGATGGCAATGGATATTGAAACAAAATGGCACTGAATAATACATAAGGCAAACGTAAGGCTTTTTAAAGAAATAATCATTTTAACATATATGACTTCTGAAGTATTCAGCTTCTATCTTCTTTGAAGCTGGTATATTTTAAAAAAAAAATACAAGGGCTAATTTTCTCTTTTCCTATTTGTTTTGANAGGCTTTTTAAAGAAATAATCATTTTAACATATATGACTTCTGAAGTATTCAGCTTCTATCTTCTTTGAAGCTGGTATATTTTAAAAAAAAAATACAAGGGCTAATTTTCTCTTTTCCTATTTGTTTTGATATGCAAAATGAAATATATTTATGGGATAAATTTTAGATCTCTGGGAAGGTTTATCCTAGTGCTTCAGGAAAGTAGATGTTTCAGTCTAATATGCTAATCTAATATACTAATGTATTATCAAAACCCAGCATAAGTGACTAGTTCAAATGGATTTAAATTTTTGAAAGAAAAATAGCCTCTACCCCAGTGGATTGTGAACAACAAACAATGTCTTATTTCTTCTGCCTGAGTAAGAATACTCCCTAGGCTGGCAAGTCTGTTCTCCTCAAATGTATTTGTGAGTTTGTGTGCTTCATGTGATGGAACACCCATCATACCAGCCCCCAAATGGGTTGCATCCATTTCAAATGAAGGCAGGCATTTATGTCTGCAATTCAGGATTGTTCAGAGGCAGCTTTAGCCAAGGATGCTTATGTTATTTTTTCCATAACCATGCAAGGGCCAAGTATGAGTACTCTTTTTTTGAGCCTAGAAATCTATGGTAATACATATTGCCTTTAGGTTTGTTTTATTTTTAAACAAACTTCGGAAGAGACAGGTCAGAATAAATAATTTTGAAGTTAGATGGTAATACATTGCTAGGCATATCCTCTTTTACCGCAAATAAATGCTCCTGTCTGAAGTAGGGAACACTGGATAAATGTGAAGTCAACTAGCCAGTCATTAAATAGTGACATGAAACAGTACTGTTCACTGCCAGGTTTACCTTCCAGCTTTGTCTGGAAGAGTTCTTTCAAGTTCACCTCAGTCGGGTGGACTTGGAATCTGAAGATTGAGATGGTATGCATGTGTGTGACTGTGTCCAGTTGGAATAACATTTTCTTCTTGCAGTTCATTTTTTATAATAATAAAAAAAAAAGACCACACAAAACAAAGTTTGTTTAAAATTGCATCAGATTTGGAAAATCTACCCCTATAAATTAATATATTTTTAAAAAAGGAAATCAGAAATTCAAAATGATATCTCAATGTATTTCCCCTCAGGGTAGCCACAGCTTAAGAAAGAAAAACAATTAGCAACCTTCATTACTTGTGGAGAAAAATACGTCTCTTCAGGAAAGTTGCCTCTATTTGCTAGGCTGTTCTAACCAAATTTCCCTTTTACACATGGGAAATTTAACTGGAAATATCTGTGGCCTGTTCTTGCTTGATAACATTTCTACATAAGCATTTCATTTAAAAGGTAAGGTTCCTATGCAAAGTAGTCTGATAAAGACTTTCTTTGGGAGGGCAAAAACACTAGTTTACTTGTTCAAAATGATAGAATTAAGACCAGAGTTCATACCATGAACTTATCCCCTGACACTCCCTCCCGCTTTTGCTTGATGAAAGCATGCTCATGTGAACTGAGTTCTGAAACCAGATCCGCTGCTGAACACACTCAGCATTTGGTGCCCGATTTGTACTGTGACATTCAAGCTTCTGCCATGGCTGTTGCAATGTAAATAGGAAATTCTAAATGTGATTTGAATTGCCCTCTGGGGAGTTTTACACTCAGAGACGGTACCTTTCCAAGGTAGCCAGTACTTAATGTGGAGCAAGCCCAGTGGTGGGGTTGGAGAGACTGTTCCGCTTCAGAGCACAAGTTGACAGGAAACCAGGCATGCCTTCAGCTGGACCGAAGGAATCTGGCAGCTGACATCGCCATACATAGTTTGAAATATTTTCCCTTGTTAGAAATGTTTCAGATTAGTCCATGAAAATAAGCACTTTCATCATTCACATACAGTGATTCAGTTTTGAGGGAACAGCTACCCACATAGATCCTGGTTCAGAGACTGGCATAAGCAATGACTGGTTTTTAATTAGCAATAAGCTCTTTGTAATTATTAGAAGTCAACCTTNAGAGTCCCTTGGACTGCAAGGAGATCCAACCAGCCCATCCTAAAGGAAATCAGTCCTGAGTATTCATTGGAAGGACTGATGCTGAAACTGAAACTCCAATAGCTTGGCCATCTGATGCAAAGAACTGACTCATTGGAAAAGACACTGATGCTGGGAAAAATGGAAGGCAGGAGGAGAAGGGGACGACAAAGGATTAGATGTTTGGATGACATCACTGACTCAATGGACATGAGTTTGAGTAAGTTCTGAGTGTTGGTGATGGACAGGAAAGTCTGGTGTGCTGCATTCCATGGGGCCGCAGAGTCAGACACAACTGAGCAACTGAACTGAAGTGAACTGTAGTCTTAAACAATTGTTTAAAGCCAGAGATAACGTCAATGGTGGTGCTGAGCCTCCCTGGCCCAAAGTTCATGCCATTTCCTCTAGACCACACAACCTTCAATGGATCTTGCAGACCAGCACAGTAATCATGAGGCCCCTCTCTATCACAGCAAATCATACAGAAGGTTGCTTCCCTCAAAGCCCCAAGCCAGTGGGCCCCATACCTCAAGACGGGAAATGGCTAAATAGATGGGGAGATTGGAGCTTATCACACAAACACTTCTGTGTTCAGCGTGGCCACTTTGACTCCTTAATGTTGTCATTCTCCTCAGAGCACAGAATTCTGTGGCCGTATTTGCTGTGACCCTGTCAAGCTTTATGCTCAGTAATGCCGTGGCAAAAATGGGTCTTCCCAGTGATGGGAAGAATTTGTAGAACCGCAGCTCATGGCTTCTGAATTTATCAGAAGGCTTTAAAGACACACATTTGATTTTTCTGATTGTGAGCCTTTCATTAGGCAGTACCTTTCATCACATCACAGTGAAATGGGGCTGATGCTCTTATGTATTTACTGACAACGACGTGAAGGAAGTAAGAATATCACAAACATCCACTTCCAGTCACCTCTGAAATGCCATGACCAGTTCTTGCTTCACCACTCATTAACAAGTAAAGTTAATCAACTTCTCAAGCCAGATGTGCTCTTTGGCATAACTAGCAAGTTCAGGATAAGTGCTTTATTGATATATATGTGAATAATCAGTGATTCTTAGAGAAAAGGATGTTTAGATCAACAGCAGACTATAAACAGTTGTTCACATGCTGAGTCAGATTCCACCTAATTCTCTTACTTGTACATATCCCAGTCAAGAAGAGAGGAAAAAAATTCTCTTTTTAAAAATTAATCATTCATATTTCATTAGTCTTTGTTTTCCATACTAAGCAAGCAACCAAGGGCCTTTAAAGTTAGCTAGAATATCTAGTTTGTCTACCATTGCTGTCATTTCTACTTAAAAAGAAAACTGGAAGATGAAATGATTTTAAGGATTGTGGATGCTGAGAAAACAAATAACCCCACAGGCACACAGAGCAGCCAATGAAACAGAGGGATACCATGAACAAGGCAGCTAATAACTTCTCCAGTGTAAGGGTTTTCTAAAAGGTTTGTTCTTTCATGATGCTACACCCCCGAGGTGATAAAAGATTGATCCAGAAATTGTTATGCAACTTTAAGTGCAGCAATCTAAATCATCTGATTTTTTTTTCCCACTGGATTTGTTTGAATTGTCATCAGATACAACCATGAAATTCAAAATGTCTGCTTGACTCAAACTTGTAAGCTGAGAAATTGAGAAATATCTAGAAAGCCTTTCTCTTTTCCTAACAAAATGGTATGATATTATTTAGAAGTTGGGAAGGAAACCTTTTACTGCTGGGCTGTTAAAAAAAAAAAAAAAAACAACCAAAAACAAACCTCAAAACCAGCAGAGTAGCTGACAAGTGACACAAATACAGTACATACTAATGCACAGAGAGAAACAACCTTGAGAACTTAAACTGGCTGCACCAAAAAAAAAAAAAAATCTTTATCCAGATATGTGGTCCCTCATGAATTATACTATTATTTTAGTTGATTTTACCTGACATCACCCTATGAGTTTCTTTAGTGACAAGAAAATTGCAGCCGGCCCTTGACAGTCGGTCACAAATTGACTGAACAAAACAAAATCAAACACTGAAGTAATCCCCAAGTAAATTTAATGAAACCTAAATCCCAGTGGGTAGCACACTTCTGTAGGCAATGGTCTTATTTAATAAATTTTCCCCTGCTTTCACTTTTAGAGCCATATATACACAGACAAATTTAATTCATTGGGTTTACATTTCCTCTTTCCCTTAGTTTGTCCACCAGGCACATACGGGAAGGACTGTGAACAGGTATGTCAGCGTTCAGCTGAGAATGAGGAGTGTCACCCAGTCACAGGGAGATGTACCTGTCTGCCTGGCTACCATGGAAACCGCTGTCATCTCCATAAGTGTGTTCTGTGCTTTAGTTGTAATTTACTGAAGAGACACTGCTGGAGTGGGTCATCACTCGGAATGCTAAAGGGCAAATGTTAATTCAAGGTTCTAATTCATTGTAAATCCTATGGGAGTTTTGATTAGAATGGTTGAAAATACTTTCCTGTGTAACTCATTCTCCCATTTGCCTTTCCTATTCAAAATATCCCCAAGAAAAAGATAAGAATTAAAGAGAAAAAAAGAAGAAAATATGAACCAATTATTATATATCGATATAGAGCAAATGGCAACATATTCAGAGTGATTCATAAAGTAAGTTAGTTCCACAATCTGCTTTTAGGAACAATCAAGTTAAATAAATTGTTATTCTGGAATGAAAACAGTGACTTGCTTAAATGACAAAATGCCAGTTGGCTCATTGTTGTATAATAAAAAAGAATAGTCCCTTGACCAAACACCTTATATTCATTTGTTAGGACATTTTAACATAGAAATGGTTATAGGAGAACACATCATAAAAACTCCCAAGGAACATGTTAAAATGTTCAGTCAGCTACTTAATTTTTAAGCTCGTAATTATTTATAATGTACTTTTTATAGGTTTAAGGATAAAATGATTTGGCTTTAGTTTCATTTTTCCCCCAACTTGGCCCTTGCTACTCTCTTTTCTCCCCAGTCATTCCTATAACAGGTTCCCCGCCCCCTTTTCTTACCTAATTCTGCAATATATGGATGAGTTTTGGATCTCCCCCCAAAAATACCAGCCATGAAACATAGACTTACGGTCAAGCTATTGGTTCCCATTTTCCACAAGCCATAGAATATATATTTTGAGTATCGATTCTCACATTTGTCCTAATTTTAAACTTTGCCAACTAAAAACACAGTTAAGCATGTAGAAAAATGGTTTCATACACCCATAGAACCCATAACCGTTACATTATTCAAACTTACAATGAAGAACTAAAGCATTAAATTAATAAAATTTAAATTATTTTTTAGGTCATGGCAAATCTCAAGCAATGGAAGAAAGGAGTGATTTTCTCACATTTGATGCTGTCACATTTCTCAGGAAGAATTTCTTCTTGATATCAAGGATATTTCATCTGAATAAATCAAAATTAAGTTACATAAAGCTGGTCATACTTCCATTTCAGAAAGCCAACTACCTTGGGTTGAAGGAGGAGAGCTTTGCCTTGAAAAAACCAGGTTGAGGCCGGGAGCCACTCCCTGACTAGTCCGATGGGCTCAGTTCCAGGCAACACGTGGTTGGAAGTTGCTGCAAAGGTTCCTTGGCAACATGCACTGTAATTACAGGACGACAAAAGAGGGGTTCAAGAAAATATCCTTAAAAGGTGTAGCTGGCTCAGAAGCAAACATTACAGCAGCCAAAAACAACCGGGCTTTCAGAACTTTCCAGGTTTGGAGTGAAGAATCAACATTTTCTCTCAGTAGAGGTCAGAGGAAGCAGACAAACTTAGAGTAGGAATCTCACGACTTTTCCTTAATTTATACTGGGTGGTTTAGTCCCAGTCTCTGGATAGCAAGCAGGGAGGAAAACAAACTTGATAGATGTAAACTCATCTTGCTATGTATTTTATGAGCAACACGAAATTGTTAAGTGATTACAGATCCTGGAAATCTTTCATTTCTCCAACCTGCAGTATGATTTATTAGAAGTCTCTCTGAGCGAACTGAAGGCATTGGAATCCTCTAGAACCACAGACCACTCTGTTAACAGCATTTATAAGAAGACCCATAACACTTGGTTTAAGATGCTTTAGAAAACATGGGCCACAGGATAGCTCACCTGTGCCAAGAGGAAGATGTCAAGACATGAGTGGAAGCTTGGCTTGAATGGTCTTGCTCAGCAATGACTATTCAGACAGACCAAATCTTAGTGTCTGTTTTTAAGAATAAAATAAAACTGTGTAACAATGGCTGGTGCACATGTGAATAAACTGGTCAAATACTACTAGGAAAACAGATTCATGCTTTTCATTTGCTTTGGAGCTAAGTGTCTCAAGATACAGTCACAACCTTGCTTGTTCTAACTTCCTAATTAAACTTCCCAAATGTCATTCACTTCATCATGGTATACAGTAACCTTTAATATTTAAACAAATCAGAACAGTGAATTCATTTCCAAGCTTCTTCTTAGTTAATCTCCTTCATGTAGAGGGGGTGGTTCAAGGATAGGGGAAAATATTAATAATCATCTTCTAATGAAAAATAATGGCTTCCCAGGTGGCACAGGGGTAAAGATATCTTATGCCAGGGCAGGAGATGCAAGAGATGTGAGTTTGATCCCTGGGTTGGGAAGATCCCCTGGAAGAAGAAATGGCAATCCACTACAATGTTCCTGCAGAATCCCATGGACAGAGGAGCTTGGTGGACTACAGTCCACGGGGTCTCAGAGAGTTGGGCACGACTGAGCACACGTGGGCACACACACACACACACACACACACACACACACACAATAGAAAATAACCAAATATCTCTTGTTCAAGAAAGAAAACTTCCTGGGAAAAATAATTGTAAAGAATAGAACAAAGGTCAAGAAATGATCAAAGTGGAATTTTAGGAAGTGAGAGAGGGGAGACTGAACACCCCAGCAAGCCAAGTGAAATCATTATCTCCCAGGCATACGTTTCCTTGTTAGATTTAGTGAACATCTGAGCAAGAGATGTGTTCATGATTCTAGAAGTTAGACTTTCACATAGTCACAGAATTATATGAGAAAGCAGAGCTGTCAGTAAAATAACTTATTCTTGGGAAGAAAAAAAAAGTTATCGGTACTTTCGTAAACACATATCATACTCTTAATATAAATTTAATGAGTTGTGGGATTAAGAGGTTAGTGCATATACTGTCTTTCAACAGATGTTATGCTCATTAGAAGGTTAATTTCATCATATTCAGTGTTCTGATTTTAAAAGGATAATTAAGTTGAAGGCTTATTTTTTTTCTGTATACCAAGAAGAAACAGCAAGAGATGATATTTTCACATGCAAAACCACCATTCAGACAGTTTGAAATGAGTATATGTCAGAGAGAAACTATGTTTTCCAAGTCACTTCAATTCAAATGAAAGTGATCTTAAAATATAGATCTTTACATATATCAGTTATATAAATTCATCAGATAACAGTATCTAACTCTTCTTTCCTTTTAACTGATGCTCATTCTTTTATACCCATTATTATATCTACAGACATTTTCTTTATTAGTGAATATGTAAATTTCACTTTATGGGGTGTTTTCTTTTCCCTATTTGAACAAAAACCCATGTCACTTTTCACTTCCTACTCATGGGATTGCAGAATTTTTTATATTTGTCAATTCTTAACTTAACCTCCTTTTTAGAAGCAACATGCCAGCAGTACACACCACACTTCATTGTTTCCAACCATACCTTTTTCTTTCTTTGTATTTTTTTCTCCACTATCAAGCAACCAAACATTTGTTTTAAGCATCATATTAAAAATTACATTCTGAAAGACTGACCCAGATAGACATGAGAGCATATTATATTTTGGTGAATAAGAGGAGATAGAGACTCTTTAAACCACTAGTTCTGTTTTTAGATACACTCTACTGAATTTTAGTAAGGGAGAAAAATAACTTCTTAGGAGGACTAAAGAATGCTGTATACCAAAGAAGTATCCATTAACTATGAGAACTGGCATCCCTTGGAAGGAAGAAACAATAGGAGAGAATGTGAAGTGCATTTGTCATTTTTCATAGAAAGGAAAAAAGTAATACAACAGCTGCAACAGAGAAGTAACCATTGATAAGAATGATCTTAGCTGTTTTCCATTCATTCTCCGTCTTGAAGGATTTTGTTAATATTTTAAACCTGAAAAAGAAGGGGAGAAGGGGACTGAAAGAGGGAAGGAGAAGCCATTTGAATCTGAGGCTCAAGATGAGACAGTGGATTCTAGGATGGGATATAGATAGGGATTATAAGCAATCTGAGTTTCAATAAAAACCATTTTTGGTGTCTAAAACCTGCTACGTGTGCAACACTCAAAAATGTTCTTTACCATCAATTCTTACATAGAAATACAGGATAAAATGGAAGGAAGCCAGTGTCATTCAGTCTCTAGTTTAGTCATTTTTAGAACTGTGCTTCCAAGCAAAAACGAGTAAGAGGAAGGACCTCAGGCAAAAATGAAACCTTTGCACTCTGGTTAAGGAGATAGGGAAAGGGTTTTG
The DNA here is from genome assembly GCA_006410875.1 of Neotragus pygmaeus. Lineage (NCBI taxonomy): Eukaryota > Metazoa > Chordata > Mammalia > Artiodactyla > Bovidae > Neotragus > Neotragus pygmaeus. The sequence continues at coordinate 40,101 of SJYV01005987.1, read as the reverse complement.
CCATAGGACCACCAATGATCTTGCCACTGTGAAAGAAAATAATGGCTACCGTTAACTTGGGAGGCACCCTACTTGTTCACACAACAAGCCTGTGATTCTGTTATCCTATTTGGGAGCAAAAAACTAGGAGTTCAAAGCAATAGCATTGGCAAGTGGAAGATACAGCGTTCAAATCTCATTCTTTTTCAAATTGTTCTACATCTTTTTATTTTAGAAATATCACAGGAAAAAGGAAACTTGTCTTTACCAGGTAACATAATTTTGTGCAATAACATTTTTAAGTAACTATACTCTACTTCCTCATCTTCAAATAATTGTTGAGCCAGATGGACCTGAGGTCTCTTGAAACTAAAACTTCTGTGATTTTAAGACTTTAAAGTACCTTTTAAAGACTTTAAAGACGTTTCATAGAGAAGGACAGCAACTTATTTGGAAGTGCTTCAAAGTCAGTTAAGTGCTTGAATCCCTGCTATATTTTCTCTTCTAGTTACTTATCCTATTTCTACTTAAACTCCTGAAGAGATGGGACTTAAACTCACTGCCTCATGGTGAAAGCTTATTCCAATTCTGGACAGCTCTTTCAAAGAGTATTTCCTTATTAAGATAATATCTCCCTTCTTCCTTTTCACGTGCGAAGACAGTTCTATCTTCTTAGGTCTATTTTCTCCTAGCTAAATACCCCCAATCTTTCAATCATTGCACAGATAACATGGTTTTCAGGTCACTCTGTGCCCTGTTCAGTCTCCTTTTGCCTTGAAGTCTGGCCATTTATCTACCTCTTCACAAGTATCATCATGGTCAGCCAAGATCCTTGGATATGAAAACTTGAGACACTAATAGAAAATTAAGATGCTTCCTCTATGCTTGTTGCCATTTTGAATTCTTATGTGTATTAAACCCAGATCATTCCAGATCAAATAAACTATACTTAGACATTAACTGAAAGAATGACTTTTTCTAGGCAGGATTAAAACCACCTTCTTTGGTGAATTGTCTTTTTTTCTGAGCGTACTCTAAAAGTGGGTAGATTTTCAAGGAAGTTCAAGGTTAAGTTTCTTATATCTTATTAATGAACAGCCTCAGGAACTCTATGTCCCCATCTGTATTTCTAAGGCATCTATCCATATCCATTTGTATCCTCAGATAAGTCCATCCCTTGAATCAGTATCTTGAAGGTGATAAGAATACCAAAGAACAGTCATTGGAATGTTGAGTTAACCACATGACTATAGGCATGAAGTTAAGCACTGATAGCTTCAAGTTACAATACCACGTATGGTTTTGTTCTCTTTCATCAGGATGCCCAAAAGGCACTTATAGCTGTTATTGCCGAAGGAAGTGTAAGTGCCTGAATGGTGGCAGCTGTGACACCATGATTGGAACCTGTGACTGCCTTCCTGGCTTCATTGGGGCTGACTGCAGTCAAAGTAAGTCACTCTATCTACTATGAATTTGATATACTAAAGCAGAGTTTTAAAGAACTGCACTTAGAGAGTACATGTTTTTGCATTTATTTTACATAATGATTTATTGCAGTAACAGGAGTAAATTCTAGGTTAAGGAGTACTTTGGCAGGAATTTGATTGAGAGCTGAAGTCAGTGAAGGCAGCCAGGAAGCCCTCTGGTCACAACCTCTCTTGCCCCAGCAATGCTGGACTCAAGTCAGGATAAGAAAATGTGTTTGGCAAGATCAGAGCAGACCGGAGATTCCTATGCACACAATGTCAAATTCTTTGTCCAAATTTCCACAATTTCATTTATCCTCAGCAATTTTCCAGCTCAAAATTAAGTAGTTTCCCCTTACCTAAAAGTAACCATTTCCTGAAAATCCAAAGACCTTAAATAACTACCTATCATACAAACTCTGGGAGATGGTGAAGGACAGGGAAGCCTGGCATGCTGTAAGGTTGCAAAGAGTCAGACATGACTGAGCAACTGAACAGCAACATCATACAAGTAACTACTGGCATAAAATTTAAGGGACCAGATATAAATTAAAGATGCCATACAAATGCACTGGCTTAGACATTGTGGGAATATCCTTAGCAAACACATTTTGCTTTGACCAAATCCATCAGTTCCCAACTATTTAGACAGTTTACAAGATGATGATGGTCTTTAGGGAGGATGGAGGAGGCAATGAGTTGGAGAGGGCATGGTGGGGAGGTGATCCTGGCAATGTCATATTTTTCAACCCAGTGCTATTGATGAGGATGTTTGCTTGGTGATCCTTTATTGATCTGTTCACTATTATTATATATTGTGTGCACTATTCTGTATTTTCCTTGGTGGATGTCCCAAGTGGCTCAGTGGTAAAGAATCTGCCTACAGTGCAGAAGATCTAGGTTTGATCCTTGTGTCAGGAAGATCCCCTGGAGGAGGGAATGGCAACCCAATCCAGTATTCTTGCCAGGAGAATCCCATGGACAGAAAAGACTGGTAGCCTATGGGCTACAGTCCATAGGGTCACAAAGAGTCAGACATGACTGAAACAACTTCACATGCATTCTTTATCTCGTACTTCACAAGAGAGTAAAGATTTTTTTTCAACTTTTCATTTTATATTGGAGTATAACCTATTAACAGTGTCGTGATAATTTCAGGTGGACAGCAAAGGGATTTAGCCATACATATATAGGCATCCATTCTCCCGCAAACTCCCTCACATCCAGGCTGCCACATAAGTGTAAAGATCTTAAAGATTGAAGGACTGTGATTGTGAACTTGAGATTCTTTTATTTGGAAGAATGATAATGAAGTTTGTGATCAGGCAGAGTTATGGTTATGTGGTAAAGATATCCAGAATGCTTATCTTCTTCAGGCAGGTAGTTGCTCTGTTTTCTTCTTATGAGGGTAATAATTTTAATTACTCTGCTTCAGTATCCTGCTGTTCCAAGAATAAAAGATGAATAAGACAAAGTCCTGGCTTCAAGTGGCAGAAAATTGAAACCTAATGGATACTGCCTCTGAGGCCTCAATGGCCAAGTTATCTTTGAGTGAAAGCCAGCCCATAAACATCTCCCAGTGAAGGTTCTAACTGGCTCCTTTGTGTTTTTTCTTAAAAAAAAAAAAAATCATTGGAGAAATTTCCTTAGGCAAGAGAATCTTCAAAAATCATGGTTTCCTTGAATGTCTAGAGTTTTGTCTGCAGAAAGCCATGATCTTGTACTTAAGCAATTTTCCTTCTCTGCTTTGACAGCTATGGAGGTCAGAGCCAAGTTTTCTGTCACCTCTTACAAGTTTAAAGAATTATATTTGTTTTTGTATACACACTTCCCTGGTGGCTAAGATGGTAAAGAACACCTGCATTGTGAGAGACCTGGGTTCGATCCCTGGGTTGGGAAGATCCCCTGGAGGAGGGCATGGCAACCTACTGCAGTTTACTTGCCTGTAGAATCCCCATGGACAGAGGAGCCTGCCAGGATACAGTCCATGGGGTTGCAAAGAGTAGGTCATGACTGAGCAACTAAGCACACAATGTATACACTGTTATAGTATTTTCCCTTTGATTGAACCTCAGAGATGTTTATTTTGTCTTTGTTTTATCTCTATTTTGGTAAGCATCTCACTGAACTGGCAGAATGAGATTGCAGCAAAACAAACAAGCAAGAAAATTAATAAATGTGTTAATTTATGAATAAATTAATTTTTGATTTTGTTAATTAATGCAATTAATTTAATAGATACAATCTATTGACAGTAATTTAGCATATTTGTTTTGATACATGCACAATAAATTTAGAAATTAATTAATAAATACATAAATAAATATTTGGAGATGTGAGCATAAGGCACAGAAGTGTAAGCTAAATTTTCCAAGTGCATTTTAAGAGAAAGCATCCCTCATAACTCAGTTGGTAAAGAATCACCAGCAATGCAGGAGACCCCAGTTCTATTCTGCGATTGGAAAGATCTGCTGGAGAAGGGATAGGCTACCCACTCAGCATTCTTGGGCTTTCCTTGTGACTCAGCTGGTAAAGAATCTGCCTTCTACACAGGAGACCTAGGTTCAATCCCTGGGTTGGGACAATCTACCCACCCCAGTATTCTGGTCTGAAGAATTCCATGGACTGTATGGTCCATGGGGTTGCAAAGAGTCCGAAATAACTGAGTGAACTTCACTTTCACTTTTGTACTCAATATTAGTACATACACACACAGCCTAAGACGGCCACACAGCAAAGCAAGACTGAGCCTGTTAAGTGTCATTCATATCACATACATACATAAATGTCTGACACTAGATATTTGGATGGAATTCCTGATATCAATTAAAATTGCACAAAGTAAGCAACAATTTGAACAGGTCTTTTTTTTTATAGTAACCATTTAAATTGAAAACAGAGGGCAAGTCGGGGAAACCTATTTGATTAAAAGAAAAGGTTATGTTTCTACATGTTCTTACAAATCTTGACTGGTGAAATGTTTTATTAAGGAAAATCTGGTTTCCTTTTGCTCAGCTTTTTGTTTTTCTCCTTTCTACAGCTTGTCCTGAAGATTACTATCAGCAGGACTGTGTCCAGCGGTGTTCTTGTGTCTCAGGACAGTGTGACCCAGTGACTGGAAGGTGCCAGTGTCCACCTGGCCAATGGGGGCCAGGTGTCAGCAAGGTAACAATGCCTGCAGGGTCACCTTGTTCGTCCAGGCACTAATTAAGCTAAATTCTAAAAGCAGATGCAGTGCCAGCGCTTATAATTAAGTGGGAACTGTTTACGACACTTTAAAATGTGGCTTTAATCATATGCAAGTACACACTCCTGTAGAGTTATAAAGGAAATAGTTTACTGGGGGAGTAAACAAAAAAATGAGCACAAACACAGAATAATTCATGCATATTCTTAACTAGGAGCAAATTTTTAAATAACTAACTTTTGTAAAACTACCTCAAATTGTGTGTTGGAGGTGTCTGAATACAACAACTGAAGAGTTTTATGTCCTCATCGGTGTTCAAGAAGGCCACTGAGAGCTGTAAGAAAAATGAGAGAAGGAAAAAATACATGATCTTGGTTTAAAACTGTCAAACTTTCTTTGTCCTAAATTATATTATTCATTATTATCATAATAACAGAATTGTTCAAAGAAAATACATACATAGAGGATGCCAGGCCCCTACAGCTCTGAGTTGGGGCCAAAAGAAGAGCTGTTTCTCAATGACACACGCAGAGGAGCAAGTCTAAAGATCCTTTGTTGAAATACAAAAATTGGGTATGTGGGCAGGCTGCAGGAACTTTCTTGAAAGTGGACATCACAAAGATGTAGGAAGATTGGATAAAATGAGGAAGTGCACAGATATATTATCATTTCAAGTCTTCACTAGAGAAGAAGGAACTGTAAGCAGTCTTGCAGCTAAAGGGAGGCTAAACTCACCCACAGAAGTACATGACCCACCTCCCATGACTTTGTGTCATATGACTTTGTGTCATATTCTGGGCTAAGGAGGCATCCTAATAACCAGAATCATTTTTCTAGCCTCTAATCCATACTGCATGCATGCTAAGTTGCTTAGGTCATATTTGATTCTGTGCCACTCCATGGACTGTAGCCCACCAGGCTTCTATGTCCGTGGGATTCTCCAGGCAAGAATACTGGAGTGAGTTGCCATTTCATTCTCTAGGGGATTTTCTCAACTCAGGGAAACAACCCACATCTCCTGAAATTTGAAGTGGGCTCTTTTCCACTAGTGCCACCTGGGAAACCCCAATCCATACTATGCCCATCCCCCCATGAAAATTACAGGTGCACGAAAACTAATCTGATGTTTTTTAAAAAACTGGTGCACATGAAAACATTCCCTCATCTGAGAACCAAAATATGAAACCATTCAAAGATTTTTTTTAGTGAAATTGTTATAAGAAGGAGAAAAGGAATAGGAAAACAAAAAGCAAGATGAACATGGAGCAGAAGAGTTTTGTTATGGAGCCCATGAAAATATTAACTGAATTTATTCCAAGCATCCAAAGGACATAGTGAAAAAGTGTCCATTAAAAGACGCTTAGTCCTTGGAAGAAAAGTTATGACCAACCTAGATAGTATATTCAAAAGCAGAGACATTACTTTGCCAACTAAGGTCCGTCTAGTCAAGGCTATGGTTTTACCTGTGGTCATGTATGGATGTGAGAGTTGGACTGTGAAGAAGGCTGAGCGCCGAAGAATTGATGCTTTTGAACTGTGGTGTTGGAGAAGACTCTTGAGAGTCCCTTGGACTGCAAGGAGATCCAACCAGTCCATTCTGAAGGAGATCAGTCCTGGGTGTTCTTTGGAAGGAATGATGCTGAAGCTGAANTGAACTGTGGTGTTGGAGAAGACTCTTGAGAGTCCCTTGGACTGCAAGGAGATCCAACCAGTCCATTCTGAAGGGGATCAGCCCTGGGATTTCTTTGGAAGGAATAATGCTAAAGCTGAAACTCCAGTACCTTGGCCACCTCATGCGAAGAGTTGACTCATTGGAAAAGATTCTGATGCTGGGAGGGATTGGGGGCAGGAGGAGAAGGGGACGACAGAGGATGAGATGGCTGGATGGCATCACGGACTCAATGAACATGAGTCTGAGTGAACTCCGGGAGATGGTGATGGACAGGGAGGCCTGGCGTGTTGCAATTCATGGGGTCAGGAAGAGTCGGACACGACTGAGTGACTGAACTGAATTAAACTGTGCTAGGCTGTCTAGACCCCACCCCAGTCCAGCCGTGGGGCTCCAGCCTACTCGGGCTCCAGCCTACTCAGTCTCCTGGGATGCCATAGAGGCCCAAATGAAGGAGGTTGGAAGGAATAAGACTGACATCGATTTTCTCCCCTTTCCTTTGACTTCATGCCAATGCTGTGTAGGAATATCGTCAATCTGCCGCCCTGGGCTTGTCAGTGTAGAGCGGGCTCATTCAGGTATGACGTATCCTTGGAACACATATAGTCTTTTCGTTGTTGTTGTTCTTTTGCCATAGATTTTATTGCAGAAGGTCAGGCAACGTGCTGAGCATCTGGTCCTTGTGGTTGTCTATCTCACATTCAGTGTTCTGTGTATATGAGGAAGGAAGGAAGAAAATAGCCTATGTGCAGTATCTCTTAGAGATGCACATTTCTGTGTATAGGTGAGAGAGAGAGATTTCTGTGTGCATGTGGAAGGGAGGAAAGAAGGAAGGAAGCTGATAATCCTAGTGGATTATTATTACCGATACAAATTTCTGTGTCTATGTTAGTCCCAACCTCCTAACTCACCCCAGGCCCTTCATTTTTTTCTTGAACTTCTGGTTTGAATTTGAATTCTCAGTCTGTCTTCAGGTTCTAAATTCTTTCTTTCGTTTCACTTTTTTAAATTTTGCCTAGAAGGGACATCTTTTGTTATATTGCCTTCCTTTGTCTGGCTGATCATACCCCTTTAGGGTATGATCCTTCTAGATCTATCCCTGTGGCTACCAGTGGCATAATTCCTTACTTCAGTTTTGGTTTTGATGGCTGATAGTCCATCGTATATATGTAGCCCGTCTTAAGTTTGATCTGCCAGTGAAGATTTTGTGAGTAGTGCTGCAGTGCTAGCTGGGATGCGTGTGCCTTTTTGAACGATGGATTTCTCCGGACCTCGGAATGTCAGATCCTAGACTCAGCCTCTCTTGATAGTGTATTTTCAGGCATTCCGAGACTATCCACTCTACTGGGTGTTGTTGGTATACCTTCCCACCTACTGTGCAGGAGCGTTCCCTTTCCTTGGGCTCTCCTGCCTTTCGTGTTTGTAGCCTCCTGAGGATGCTCTGATGGGATTGATGGGACTCGATTTCTTGTTTTCATTTTGATTGATATTCCTGCAGTAATTAGAGATGCTGAGCTTCTTGTCCTGTGGTGGAGGTTTTGGTCTTTGTTTTTTCCCAGAACTGCAAGGAGATCCAGCCAGTCCATTCTGAAGCAGATCAGCCCTGGGATTTCTTTGGAAGGAATGATGCTAAAACTGAACCAACCTCCAGTACTTTGGCCACCTCATGCGAAGAGTTGACTCACTGGAAAAGACTGATGCTGGGAGGGATTGGGGGCAGGAGGAGAAGGGGATGACCGAGGATGAGATGCCTGGATGGCATCACAGACTCGATGAACGTGAGTCTGAGTGAACTGCGGGAGATGGTGATGAACAGGGAGGCCTGGCGAGCTGCAATTCATGGAGTCGCGAAGAGTCAGACACGACTGAGCGAATGAACTGAACTGAACTGAACTGAACTTTTCCCAGAACGGTGTGAGGAAAATTTGCCTGTGGCAGTTGGCTTCCTGAAAGCTGGTTGCGTTTGGAATTTATTTCTGCAATTCCTGCCCCAGGACATGTCCTGAGGACAGCTGTCATTATCAGACCCCAACGGTTGAGAAATAGAGGTGCCAGTAAGCGCCGGAAGTGCAGTTGTAGTTACAGAAAGTGGCCAGAAGGTGGCAGCACTTTCCCCTGACCACCTCTGGTTCCTTGGGCAACCATAGCCTCAGGGCAACTTGGCTTCCTGGGCTGTGAACTGGACTGGAAGACGCCTGAGCAACAATTTAGGGGACTGTGTCTCACTTCTTCCCCCTAAAGCTTCACCTCTCCCTTCCAGACTCATTCCAACCGGGGCCACAGCATCCTGTTGAGGGGCTAGGAGGCTGTACTCCCAAGAAGGAAGCTTGAGTTGGGGACCCCAGCACCAGAGGTCCTGGGGGCTAGGGAACATTTCCAAGGTCCTGGAAGATAGAGGGTCGGGTCCCCATCCTCTGGGAGCTCTAGGACTCTGGTCTTAATCAGGGAAACGGGAGAGAAGAGGTTTAAGAGGGATTTCAATTAAGCGCTCGTTGCTTGGCTGTCTCAACACCACCCCAAGCCAGCGATGGGACCCAAGCCTGCCCAGGCTCCGGGGATGGCACAGCAGCGCAAGGCAGGAAGGTTGGAGGGAATAAACAAGGCAATACTTTATTTTCTTTAATTTCATGCCTACTATGTCGGAGTATATTAATTTTGCGGCTTTCTGTTTGGCGTCAGTGTACAGCTGCCTGATTCACTGATGACACATACATACAGCGGATCTGTTCTATTTGTTTTCTTTTGCCGTAGAGGTTTTTGCAGAAGGTCAGCATAGTTCCCTGTGCTGATCATCAGATCCTTGTGGAGTATCTAGCAGAGACACAAGTTTCTGTGTATGTGTTATTCCCAACCTCCTAATTAATTCCTTGGCCTCTCCTTTTTTTTTTTTTTTTTTTTAAATTCTTGTGTTTTAATTCTCAGAGTCAATTTTTGTGTTGTAATTTAGTTCCTTTGTATCTCATTTTAAATTTTGCCCAGAAGGGACATCACATGCTCTTGTCTTCCTCTGTCTGGCTGATTTTGCTTAGTATGTGATCCTCCAGCCTCCATTTCTATGGCTACAAGTGGATTGATTTCATAATTTCAGGGCCAGTTTTTCATTGCTGAATGACCATTGTCTGTAAGTACCAGGTCTTTCTAAGCTTTAATCTCTCAGTGGACGTTTTGCCGGGTCTGTGACTTGGCTCTTGCAAGTAGTGCTGAAGTGAATGTTGGGGTGCATGTGACTTTTTGAATAATGGTTTTCTCAGGATATAGACCGAGATGTGGGAATGTCAGATCCTAGGGTTAGCTCTGTTGATTTTTTTTTTTNAGGTCCTTCTACGTGGCTGGGGTGGGGCGGCTTTAGCTGGTGAAGTGTGCTGTCATTGGTCCCGGGGATCTGGGAGGCTCCTTCCGTTAGGGACTTCCCCGCCAGCGGGAGGGAAAGGAGGGGCGGCCCATCATGGCCCCCGGGGTCAACCTTACAAAGACAACAAAGGGAGATGAAAAGTAAGCTGGCAGAGCTCAGAAAGAAGTGGAAATGAAAATTAAACTTCACATCATATAAATGTAGCCCACACTGAACTCAGGTAATGAGAGAATGGAATCTGCTGATGCGATAGCCATGTACATGGAGAATATACCTGAGGAAAGTGAAAACAATGAAATAGAAAAAAATAGATATATAAATAGAAAAGAAAATATTCATTTATAATCAAGATTTTTTTCCCCTCTGAAATGAAAGAAGATCTGTTGCTACAGATTGAATGAATACATTCTATCCCTAGAAATACTAGTTAGGCTTGATCATATGTGAGAGGAAATTCTATTGATAGAAAAAATATGAGATCTCATATGAAGAGATAGGGGGGAAAAGTCAGCCTGATACCTCACAGCAATATTTATTGCTAGTTTATGGCTATCAAAACCTACAAAGTTCTAGGGGAAATATGTGATTCAAGTATTTTATACACAAACTTTTATTCAAGAATAAATAATGGGAAATAATAATTTTTAATCATCAAAAATTGCTGGCAATATAGTAACCATAAAATATTTTGAAGAAACTACTAGAAGATAAATTTGAGCAACCAAGTAATGCATAGAAAATCTCTGGTAAAAAGGATATTTGCTGCTGCTGCTAAGTCACCTCAGTCGTGTCTGACTCTGTGCAACCCCATAACTGGCAGCCCACCAGGTTACAATCCCTGGGATTCTCCAGGCAAGAATATTGGAGTGGGTTGCCATTTCCTTCTCCAGTGCATGAAAGTGAAAAGTGAGAGTGAAATTGCTCAGTCATATCTGACTCTTTGTGACCCCATGGATTGTAGCCTACCAGGCTCCTCCATCCATGGGATTTTCCAGGGAAGAGTGCTGGAGTGGGTTGCCATTGCCTTCTCCAACAAGGAGGTTAAATGGGTGTTAAATCTATTTTAATTAAAGCTAAGTTTAAAACAAATGTGGCAATTATGGTGACATGGGATATGATAAATATATAGATATTTTACATGCTAAAAAATGCTGAGATTGTAATACAAAGAGCATAAGCTCTAGTCTTTAAGCTCCACTGGGGTATATAAGGCACCCCTCACCCTGCACCAGGACGGGGTAAGAGAAATCCTAGTGGGGCAGATGCTTTCGTTCCTGCCAGAAAAGAAAGAACCGGCCACCTTGGCAGTGACAGTGGAAACCGTGTGGAAAGCACCAGCTTCCACCCACCAGGTGATGAGGAAACTACACCCTCCCAAGCTAAGATGGAGTCAGAGGGGGTCTAATGGGCAGTCAGGACTTTCACAAAACACCAAGCAGCAATGAGGCCACTCCAGGCAAGTCAGTGAAGAGCGAGTAGGAAGCCATAAAGGGACACTTCTACCCCTCCTTCAGGTAGGATGTCAGCCTAGTGGAGGCCTAAACTCTTGCCGTGGCCCAGCAGGGATGAGGCACATTTACCCTTGCTCCCCTTTGGCGGCTGTGTGAGGAACTTGGGCTTCAGCCTCTTAATGGATGAACCTCTTTCCTTGCCAGTGGAGTATCATAGGAGACTTGCTCAAACAGAAGATTTAAAGGAGATCCAGAGTCTCAAAGTGTCAGATTCATTAAACAAGTATTCATTATACCAACAACCAGGAAAATTTCAACTTGAATAAGAAAAAGTAATCGAAAGACACCAACACTGGGATCACTTAGATGACACTGACATCAAAATTATTCGATAAGAATTTTAAAGAAGCCATCATAAAAAATGATTCACTGAGCAACAACAACAAAAATTTTTTTTTTAATAGAAACGTTCAAAAAAGAATAAGAGACATAAAGAAGAAGCAAGTGGAATTTTTAGAACTGGAAAATACAAAAACCCAAACTGTAAAAATCTCAGTTTGGAGAGGACAGAGGAACACATTAGTGAACTCAGAGATAGATCATAGAAATGACCCAATTTAGACAGTAGATAAAGAAATGACAACAACCAAATAATAACAACAGAGCCTTGGGGAATCTGTGGGAGAGGGAAAAATAAATAAATAATTAAAACTCGGACTTTTGTGTCATCAGAGTCCTAGAGGAGTGGAGAAAGTAAGCAGGACTGAAGGAGTCAAAGGAACAATGACTAAAGATGTCCTAAATATGACAAAAAGTTTAAACCTACAGAATTAAAAAATCTGTGTGAATGCCAAACAGGATAAACCAACAGAAATCCACAAACATATACAATGTCAAAATTCTGAAAACTGAAAAAGAACAAAATTTGAAAATAGCAAGAGAAACATAACACCTACCTTACCTTAAAAAAAAAAAAGACTAGAATAAAATCAAGGTAAATAAATAAGTACAGACACAGCAAGCACTTTTGAGCAAAAGTAAAGCAGTAGGTTATGAAATAACTGAGCAGGACCCCAAGGGGCCTTCCCCCATATTCTCTGCTTTAGCTCTTCTCTGAAATACCCAGATAACAGTATTTGATGCCCATTTCCTGAGTCATTTTGCAGATGTTAAAAAGAAAAAAAACGAAAAAGAAAAACTCCCCCTCTCCAACAAATGGAGACAACAAACTACCTGATGACCTTGAGCACTCAGCTCCAGGCCTCCTGGAGTCTAAGAACTGATAATGTTAATCCCTTTGACACCACCGTGCTACCTCACAATCAGCCAGTCATAGAGTTGTGCACCAGCTGATCACAGACCTTGGAACCCCTCTCCTCACCTGGCTTTTAAAAATGCTTTGCTGAAACCCTGTGAGGAGCTCGGGTGTTTTAGAGCATGAGCCACCTTGCCGGCTCTGCAATAAACTTTCCTTTGGTCCGAACTCTGATGCTTCAGTTTGTTTGACCTTACAGTGTGTTGGTCACATGAACTTGCATTAACAATAACATCCATATCAATGTTAACTTTTATAGTTAACAAGTGATTTTTATCTATGTTAACAGGGAGTAAGAGCTATGGTAAGAGAAAAAAGACCATGATGTTCGGCTTGAGAGTATTGTTTACTCACTAAGTAGTATCTGACTGGCTCTTTTGCAACCCCATGAACTGTAGCCCACCAGGCTCCTCTGTCCATGGGATTCTGCAGGCAAGAACACTGGAGTGAGTTGCCATTCCCTTCTCCAGGGGATCTTCCCAACCCTGGGATCATTGCAGGCAGATTCTCTACCACTGAGCCACCAGAGAAGCCCCTTGAAAGTATTAGGTGGATTGAAATTTTGAATCAAGCGGTCAGGGTAAGTCTCTTTAAAGTGAAGCCTACAAGGGACAAAGCAGGTACCAATGATGTTTTTTAGAAGGGAGACTGAAAGATAAAGCTGAGGGATGGAACACTTTTCTCCATAATATACCTTGATATGCTGCTTGAAATATTCATTGTGTAATTACAATAACTTTTCTAAAATTATTCACACAATTCTGTGTGAATATTGTTTAGCACTTAGAACAATGAAAAGAAACATTTCTAAGCACTCCTCACTTTTCTGATTGCTTTTTGTCCAAAGTCCTATCTTAAAGTCCCATCTTTTAACTGATTCACCAGTTTCAGGAGTACATGTCAGCATTCAGATTGGAAGATGAATAGGCCTCCTGGGTGATGAAGTTGTTTTGGAAGGGTGAAAGGGACACAAATAAAGTTAATAATATAAGACATGGTGTCTTGATTCTGCTTAATTGCCTTGAAGGCAAAATCCCAAAATACATACAATGATGTTTCAAACATTAATTGTACCACCATATCTATTTTTTTCAATAAAATTAAAATGCTTCTCTCATTTGATACTGCAGAGAAGGCAATGGCAACCCACTCCAGTACTCTTGCCCTGAAAATCCCATGGACGGAGGAGCCTGGTAGGCTCCAATCCATGGGGTCGCTAAGAATTGGGCATGACTTCGCTTTCACTTTTCACTTTCATGCATTGGAGAAGGAAATGGCAACCCACTCCAGTGTTCTTGCCTGGAGAATTCCAGGGACAGGGGAGCCTGGTGGCTGCTGTCTATGGGTCCACACAGAGTTGGACACAACTGAAGCAACTTAGCAGCAGCAGCAGCATTTGATACTGAAGTTAAGTGCACCTATTCAGTTAAATAAAGGTGAGAGTGAAAGTGTCATACAAATCAAAGTATGTGTTCTGTTGTTTATTAGCCAAATACAAGAACAAGTTGTGTTTCCCAGGTGGCAAAGTGGTAAAAAAAAAGAATCTGCCTGCCAATGCAGGTGACACAGAGACATGGGTCTGATCCCTGGGTCAGGTCAGTCCCCTGGAGTAGGAAATGGCAACCTGCTCCAGTATTCTTGCCTGGAAAATTCCATGGACAGAGGAGCCTGGCAGGCTACCGTCCATGGGTCACAGAGTCAGACACGACCGAGCATGCATGCACTTAGAGCAAGTTAAAACTTTTTTATCCCTCTAATGCCTCTTCTGCTAGCTAAAATAGCAAGAGAGTCAGAGGTTCTAGATTTGAATCTTGGGTCTTATCTTTGGGCTGCTTAAGTGTGAGCAAGACTTAAGTTTCTCAGCTGCACTTTTCTCAAGTGTAAAATAAGAATACTGTTATCCACATCAGAGAAATATGTATAAGCATTAAATGAGATAATTCATGTGGAAAATATCATTATGTAAAGCTACTATAAACTAGAAGGTGTAAATGGTAGGCCTTTGGCCAAATCTAGCCACAAATGTGTTTGAATTGGCTGACATAGTTTTGGCTTCCACAGTGCTATAAAACAATTTTAATTAGTTGCCAACTTTCAAATATTAGATGATTTCATATAAAATATGGATTCTGAGTTTTCCTGAAAAAAAAAAAAAAGTATATTCATTGGCTATGTTGGGCCCATATTCTTCATGGCAAAACGAAATAAATGTGAGTAATAGTTACTCTCCCACTGGTGGCACTTCCCGTCATTCAATTATTTTCCCTCTGACAATGAAGGCTCAATTTCCCTTATGTCTGGTTAGCTTCACTCATGTGTATCTTAACTCCCCTTGCCAGTACATTTTTGTTTGTGTCACCTACCGCTTTGTACTGAAGTGCTTTTCACACTTCAGCACAGAGACATTAAGGAGCAAATGACTAATGCATCTTTATCAATTATGGGATTAAACACATAAAATCTCCCATCACTAATCTAAGATTGATCTCTGTTTTTCATAGAACATCTCCAGTTCCCAAAGTGTACCAGGCACATAGTTATAAGCTCAATAAATATTTATGGAGTGAATGAAAATATGAATGAATGACATTGATGTGCTTACTACCTGAAGGATATATCTCAGTAGTTGCTTGCTTTGAGTATTTTAAAAAATGATTTTACTATATGGATTTGATTAATCTATCTGAAGCAGAGAAAAATATTATACTTGCATGACATTTTTACTTAGTTTGATTTTTTGAATTTTTACTACAGTATGTCCCCCAACAAAATATGGCCCAAATTGTGAGCTAAAATGCACCTGTAAAAATGGTGGCCTTTGCAATCCTGTAGATGGAAGCTGTACCTGTGTTCTTGGATGAACAAGAGATTATTGTGAAAAAGGTAAGTTGATTACTACCTTCTTTTATTCAATAAAATCTACAGCATACTGCCATTCATTGATAAAACATAGTAGAAACCTGTGAAGGGGCTATTTTCCAATACATTTATGCAAGTTGTTTATAGTTTATGATTACATTTCTAATAAAAATAGTGTTATGTTAATACCAATTCATTTTGTTACCTTACCAGAATACCACATGAAAACTCTTAAAACTCTTAAGTAATTGAAATAGTATTAATGTGAAAGAGCTCCTGTGAGACCTAAATCTACTCCCCCTCCAGCCAATTCTTGAGGCAGGCAGAGCAGGGGATGTGGGGCCCTGGGCAGACCCAGCTCACATCAGGAGTGGGCCCAGCTTCAAAGGGTGAAGAGGAGGACTCTGGGACCAGAGCTCTTGAAACTGTACATCATCAGGAGAAATTTAATCATGTACCACCATAAATGTACTTTTATTTAGAAGTGATATTCACATGCTGCTCCACATTAGAAAAATTGATAATGAGTGGATAAAAATAAATATTGGTATTTGTTCTAGTGTTTGCTTTTCAGACCACAGTTAATTATTTTGTACAGCGCTGAAAAGCACACACCTAATTAGAGCACACTCTATTAAGAAGATCATGTTGTCTTTTTCAGAACATTGAGAAAGGGTAGTAAGACGCAGCATGGATGAGAACATTGTCCTTGGGGCCTAACCTTGGGGCCCCTGAGTGAAAAATAGTCCACAGTGAACTTGTACTGAGGTGGTTCCACCTACGGGATCTCTGGCTCCTTAGACCTGGGACTATGACATACTCTCATAATGGGTGTAATTACCCACCATCTTTCACCACTCATTTGCCTGTCATGAAACTTGGCAGCACAGCACAATGAAAGTACCTTGCAGTGGGATTGCATAGGCCCTTATGCTAATTCCTCTCTGCTGACACCATGCTCTGGGCCGTAAGGACCTTCACAACATCTCCCCAGTAGTTTCCCATCTGAAAGTGATGATGATGACACTGAAATGACAGCCCATCTAAAACCAACATTCAAGGAAGACCAATTTTCATGGACTTTTTAAAAGCACGGATCTCCTCTCCTAATTCATGGGAGCTAGCTCCTATCAACATTATCATACTCGGGACTCCTAATGCAGAATAATAGCATTTTGTGTCGAACAGATGTGCTTTTGATTTTATTTTTGGTTTTAAGTTAGATAACTCTCAAGCATTTGGGGATGTGGAATATTTTAACTTCTGATTCTATCATTTAAACCTTTTATTATGGAACATTTCAAACATATACAAGAGTTACTGAGTCATGGGGTAAATACAAATGTAACTTTGCAACATATGGACAAATTCTCTTTCATGTGAGATTATACCATATTTCATCCTCATAAGCAATATATGGTTATCAAAAGAGTATATTATGCAATTTGGTGAGAACTATTATACTAGTGGAGTTTTCATTTTTATTATTATGGATGATGTTTAGCATCCTCTCTAATGGCTAAGGAACTTTTGAATTTCTTTTTCTATAAATTGTCTACTTATTCTGTAAATAGTTGTCATTTCGATGTGCCCAGGGGAGGAGGTGAGCTCAGGGTCTGTGTGTTGCACAGTCTTGGCCACTCTCATCACTGCAACGCTTTTTCCTCCAAGATTATTGGGCTTCTTACATAACATCTGACATCTTAAAGCAGAAGTTGTCAGGTCTTCCTAAGACATAGACATGGTCTATTATTGTTTTCACCACATTCTCTTGCGTACAGCCAGTTATGGATTCAGCCCACATTCCACAAGAGGGTTGACGATGGAAAAGTATGAATCCCAGGTGATGTGCTCTATTAAAAGCGTCTTTGAATTATAGATTATGGATGATTCAAAAGATTTTGTTTTTTCTCTTTTTGTTATAAAATAATCTTTTCTCTATTTTGTAAAATGTTGAGTCTTAATTAGGGATGGACTCCCCATTCTCAGGTTTTAAAAGAATCAGCCATGTTTTCTTTTAGGACTCGTATGTCACCATTTTTGACATTTAATTCTCTGATCAATTAAAAATATTTTCTTGGTGTGTATGGTCTGAGGAATAGATTCATTTCCCCCTTATATGGCTGTCCAGTAATCACACAAGTCTATCTCTCCCACTGATTTGAGATGCAGGCTTCATTGACAACTAAACATTAATATGCAGTTAGATATAGTTCCTGATGTTCCATTCTGTTGATCTGTTTATGTGAAAATGCAATCGTGTTTTTATTAGGAAGTCTTTATTATATGTATTTGATATCAACAGACCTAGCCACCCTTCATTACTTTCCTTTTGGGGGGATTTCCTGGTGCTATTCTTGTTCATTTGTCCTTCAAAATGAAATTTATAACCAAATCATCCAGATGCAGAAAAAAAAAAATCAGTTTTTTTTCCACTGTTTTATTGTGCTCTAGGATAATTATTGTTTTAGGGAGAAATAGCATATTTCTGATATTAACTCATCTTATCCAAGAACAAACATGGTCTGTCTTTCCATTTGTGTAAGCTTTTTATTCCCTAATAAAGTAAAACACTGGATTTTAATATTCATATTATGACATAGCTATTAATTTTGTAATTTAGTCATCTTTTTACTGATTTTAAATGACTATTATTCAAATGTTTCTTCTGCATTTATTAAATTAGTAATATGATTTTTTTCTTTAGGCTGATAAGTATGATGGATTTATCTAATAATTTTTTAATATTGCATAACCTTATATTCTTAGAATAAATATTAGTTGTGATATATTACTTTATAATATGCTATTGGGTGTACTTTTTATGAATTTGGCATCAATATTATAAATAAAATTGAAGTATAGTTTTTTATGCATTTTGGGGGGGTGGAATTGATGTTATACTCACAAAATAAAATCTATTTGGAATTTTCCTTCCTTTTCAATGCTCTAGAATATATATAAGTAATAAAGTGATGATCTGAACTGTAAAAGTTTACAGGATTTACCTGTGAAGCTCAGGAGTAGTGATTTTTTTTTTTAATTGCAGTGGTGATTTTTCTATTTTCTCTGTTGTTTTTCTGTTACAACTAGCCTATCTAGGTTTTCTGCATCAAATTAGGAAAATGTTGGTAAGTTTTCTTCTGTAACTTTTCCATTTCAGTTAGGTTTTTGTATTTATTNGGATTTACCTGTGAAGCTCAGGAGTAGTGATTTTTTTTTTTAATTGCAGTGGTGATTTTTCTATTTTCTCTGTTGTTTTTCTGTTACAACTAGCCTATCTAGGTTTTCTGCATCAAATTAGGAAAATGTTGGTAAGTTTTCTTCTGTAACTTTTCCATTTCAGTTAGGTTTTTGTATTTATTTGTATTATACTTTTTATATTGATTCCTTTTGATGATCATTGCACATTTTTTTAAAATGTGTGTATTTGTACTTTCCCTCTTTTATCTTGATCACATTGGCTAATGATTTGTCTCTCTTTTTCATTAATTGTACTGTTTATTTCTGTCTTCAACTTCATTACAGGTTCAATCGTCTTAACTAGAGTTATTGCTCGTGTGGTTTCTTTTTCAGAATGTTTTCCTGGTTATTATGGTCCAGGCTGCCATTTTAATTGCATGTGTCAGAACAATGGAGTTTGCAGTAGGTTTTCTGGAAGATGTGAATGCCTCCCTGGTTACTACAGAAGAGACTGTGAACATAATAAACAGAGAAAATGAGTGGGCATGTTATGATGTTGATAAGTTTTAAAAAATATTTTTAAATTATAAAATAATACATTCGCATTATATCAAACTAGATAAGCTGTTAATATTTTAATGTTTATTCTTGAAATATATTTCATAGCTCTAATTTAAGTTCTAGGTGTTGAGAATTATCATGATGATAAAGTAATTGAATTTCTTTATTCGTTTCAGAATAGATGTTTAAAAAAATGTCTGTGGTTCTATGATTATCTACAGTAGACACAGGCAGACACATGCAGTGGAGTCAGCTGTTGGTCTTTTTGAATATACTAATATTTCTTTACATCATTTCTTCATTTGGACTCTATATTTTCAACTAAACTAGGAAAGGGGAGAATTCTGCCATAATTTGTCTTTGACCTCAGAGAACCCTGATGGACAATACAACTAAGAGATTAAGATGTGAGAGCTTAGTCTCTAGAATTAGTTGTATATGGCCTGCCTCTGCCATATAAAATGTACAAACAAAATAAGTTTCAGTTTTTTATCATGTTTAAAATGAAGATAATAAATTCGCCTTAAAAGGTCATCATTAGGATTAAATAAGAAGATACTTGGAAGCATTTAGCACTGAGGCATGTTGTAAAAGGCTTCACAGGTGGCACTAGTGGCCAGTTACCTGCCTGCCAATGCAGGAGACATAAGAGATGTGGGTTTGATCCCTGGGTTGGGAGGATCCCCTGGAGGAAGGCATGGCAACTCATTCCAATATTCTTGCCTGGACAATCTCCATAGACCGAGGAGCCTGGCAGACTACAGTCTATGGGGTCACAAAGACTCAGACACGGCTCAGCCACTAAACACAGCACAGAGATATTAACAATATTTAAAATTGTTTCCACTTGTTTCAACCTGTCTTTAGGTTCTATAAAGCATATTTCACAGAAACAAATTCTACTAACCCTTTCTAGGTTTAGAATTATTGCCAGCACTCTGATGCTTCTTGGGTTAGGGTGTATGAAACTGAGCATCATGTAGTTTTTATTTGTTTTGTTTTCAATATTGGAATAAGAGATACAGAAGAGGGAAAAAAAGTATTTATTCAAGGCCCACAAATTTCATCCTGTTTACAGTAGGGTAACAAGGAAGATTTTGAGCAGACAAGGGACGTCCCTCTGGTGAAAGAAATCTGTAAAGTAGATATATTATGAACTATTAGGAAAAGTAGCCATTGATTGTGCCCACACAGGAAGCTATAGTGATGATCTAGGATTTCAAAAATCTATTCTGGGATCAAAATGTAAATGGATGAATAGAAAAGTATGTTGGAAGAGCAATTGACTGTATTTTAGCAATTGATTTGTACATACAGATGAAGAAGATGTAGGAATCAAAGATAACTCTAAAGTTTTAAGCCGATGGACCTGGAAGAATGATAATATCGTTTAGACAAAAGGAAAAGTTGAGCAAACCAACATTTATGAGGCTCAGTTTTTTTATATAATTAAAATAGGAGAGATAAAGGAGGCTTTCCTGGTAGCTCAGCTGGTAAAAAAATCTACCTGCAATGCAGGAAACCCCAGTTTGATTCCTGGGTCAGCGATATCCCTTGGAGAAGAGATAGGCTACCCACTCCAATATTCCTGGGCTTCTCTGGTGGCTTAGTCGGTAAAGAATTAAAGAATCTGCCTGCAATGCGGGAGACCTGGGGATCTCTGGGTTGGGAAGATCCCCTGGAGGAGGGTATGGCAACCCACTCCAGTATTCTCGCCTGGAGAATACCCATGGACAGAGGAGATTTGACTTTTTTGTGTGTATTGTCAACAGCAATTATATAAGATCAAACAAAAGAAACTTTGCACTATACCTTCCTTTGCTGCTGCTGCTGCTAAGTCGCTTCAGTCGTGTCCGACTCTGTGCGACCCCACTGATGGCAGCCCACCAGGCTCCCCCATCCCTGGGATTCTCCAGGCAAGAACACTGGAGTGGGTTGCCATTTCCTTCTCCAATGCATGCAAGTGAAAAGTGAAAGTGAAGTCGCTCAATCGTGTCTGACTCTTCGCGACCCCACGGACTGCAGCCCACCAGGCTCCTCCGTCCATGGGATTTTCCAGGCAAGAGTATTGGAGTGGGGTGCCACTGCCTTCTCCAATATCTTCCTTTAGTATTCATTTTTTAAGAGTTAAAATGAGGTTAGAAGATGGAAGACTGTATATCATACAAAATAATTCATTCCTCATCTCATTTTGGTTTTACCTTATTTTTCTGCTCTCTGATGTCAGTTTTTCCTAATGTTGAATATGTCCTGAGTAACTCCGTTTATCCTGAAGTGTCGCACACTTGAAGCCCAGGCCAATCCAACTCTAGGTGCCTAGGAAGGGGGGCTGGGGGACACAGAGAGAGGAAGAAAGTGTGAAGAACAAGAGTGAGAGGGAGAGAAAGAGAGAGTGAATAACTGAAGGAAAAGGACATTGCATACCCCTTCTGTTCCCACTGGTGAGTAGTGAGTATAGCCATAGACAAAACCCAAGTAATAAATGAGAATCCTTTGCCTGTTGTCAAAATTAACTCTCACATACCTCCCTCAGGGTAAGCATCTCCCTGGGCAGAGGACAGTTTTAGCATTCCAAGAAATGCATTTGCTTGGACCACATGGTAGCTAAACCAATTACTTCTGATCTTCAGCCACAAAAATATCTCCAACCTTGGAGGAAAAACAGATTGCATTGGACTTGCTAAGAAACAGTTCTACATTGTACTTCTATGGGCTATCTAAATAAATTTTTTAAAGATTAAGTTTCACTGACTTTAAAACATGACTTCTTCATAAGATGTTAACTTACTCCATACATGTACATCATATTCTCTTTTATTTCCTTTCTTCCTCTTTTTCCTCCCCTGTTTTCTTTATATCCTTTCCATTATCTATACCCAGGACTTCAAATACCAAGAGCTATATGGATCACCTTCCACAGATAGTCTCTTATTTATTTAAAGAATTTTAAATTTTCACTAAAGTTAGCCTGGATCTGAAGTTAGAAAACATTGCTATTTTAGATGTTTAGGTAATTAGAGGGTTTTGATGAAGTCTTTGTCAGACTATAACACATTACAGCAAATCAACTTTATCTGCTTGAGGATATCTTACATTTTCTTGTGGACCTTTCTAGACTAGTGGCTGAGCATGGCAGTGATATATTCACATATCTGCATGACTAAAGTACTGTCACTATGCTTCTCCCATGTAATTTTTCTTTGCTTTCCAGTTCTGTACCTCTTTTCTCTTTCTTTGGTCCTGGGAAAGAGATTACCTAGAGTATATCCTTTAATTTTTCCCTTATTTATTCTTAAAGCCAAAATAGTGTTTTGACATTTCCATTTTCTAGCATGCCTTCCTGGATTTTATGGTTTGAATTGTGCTCACATCTGTGACTGCAAAAATGGAGCCAATTGTGATGCAGCCAGTGGACAGTGCATTTGCCCAGCAGGTTTCCATGGCAACCAGTGTGAAAAAGGTATAGCCAGGGTGTTTTTAAGCATTGAATGTGGGAATTCCATATGACTGTGAGATCTTTCCATCTGATGGAAAACATGTAAACCTGAATCTCAAACATGGAATAATCACCTGAGCTGCTGAGGTGGACATTAAAGTGACAAGAATTCACCCTTACAAGCAGTAAAATGAGTCTTGATTTTATTACTGATTGGTCAAAATTTTTATTCTGCCCTAAATGAGACTATCAGGATCTCAAAATACCACTAAAGCAGTTAGTCTTCAATGGAAAAGAATTCTGCTTTGAATGAGAAATATTTCATTAAATGCTTTGAAAAGGATGACATGCACTGGGTTCAGTGGTACTGAAACAGATTCAAGGGCTTTATGAAAATATTAAAAATGTGAACTAGGCATTCATCAGCAGAAGTAATAACAGCCATGAATGTGGATGAAGATATATAGGCGAGAAAGTGGGCTACTCAGTTTGAAATAAAATATTATTAAGCCCCGGTCCATTCAAAACAATACAGAACCACATAGGTTTCAATAAATAATTCGCTTCATTTTAGTTTATACTATGTTTGCTCTTGTGCATATGGTTACAGCAACCCCAATAATTATAAACATAGTATAATGATAGTGGTCATCTGACTTTATGTGAATCAAAGTACCTTAAAAAAGGAACTATATGTTAGTTCCATATCCTATTCTCATAGGTCACTAGAACTTTACATATAGTATCTCTTGTCCATGCTTTATTCACTTATTCATTTATTATGTAACAATTTGAAAAAATGTACACATATTACATGCTTGCTATTTAAAGTCTGGGAATATAGTGAAGCTTACCATCTTCTGGAGAAATAGTAAATAAATAAATAGCATCATAAGGAAAACTAAAGTAATGCTTCCCTGGTGGCTCAGTGGTAAAGAATCTGCCTGCCAATGCAGAAGACACAGGTTCCATCCCTGGGTCAGGAAGATCTCCAGGAGAAGCAAATGGCAACACACTCAGTATTCTTGCTGTGAAATCCCATGGACAGAGGAGCCTGGCAGGCTATATATAGTCCATGGGGTCACAAAAGAGTCAGACACAACTTAGCAACAAAGCAACACTTAAAGTAATGTACTTGGCTGGATGACTCAGTCTCATTCCTTAAATTTCTGTCTTCAAAAAGCTTACGTACATTCTAACAGGTGCAAACCAGTGTTGAAAGTAAGTCAATTTTAAGGTGCAAGTATGAACTTGTGTATAAAATGAAGCTTCATTCCAGAACTTTCTTCCCTTCTTCCAACCAATCAATCTCATTTTATCATCCCACTATGCTTTTGCAGAAACTGTATCTTAAATCTCAACTTAGCTGTATCAGTGAGAGCTCAAGGAGCAAATTTTTCAGGATTTCTCTTTCCTGGATAGAATGTTCAGCTGGAATGTTTGGAGACAATTGCCATTAACTTTGTGATTGTGAAAGAGAAAGCTCCTGCCACTCAGTAACTGGAAAATTCCTCTGCCCACCTGGGAAAACTGGAGGGAGATGTGATGCTGGTATGAACCAAAGCACCTTTGGATGTCTCTCTGATTCATAGATTATATGGAAATATATACATTTTCATACTAAGAGCATTACTCAAAGAACATTGCCTCAACACTGCTTATTACCTTGCCTTCCTATGATTAATCAGGGAATGTAGTTGTTACATTATAGACACCCAAAACCAGCACCACAACAGAGAGAGCAACCTTGTAAGTACCTCAAAGTGATGCAGTTAAACACTGTGATCACAAAGTGATTCAAGAAAATACTAGATTTTTAAGGCAATCAAGGTAACGTCCAGATGGTTTTCTTAAAAACAAAGTTCTCAACTATTCTTTGAAAATTGAAATTATACTATTTGTTTTGTTTTACTTAAAGGAAGAACAGCCTTAAATACAATTGAAATATTCAGGGACTATCTTTAAAAAAAAAGAGAAAATAGATTCAATGAACCATTGACTTCTCACTCGCTGTTAAACATAACGGATGCATATTAGATGAATAGGTTTTACATTAAATTCACAATAGTCCTGAAGGACTGACTGTGCCACAGATATGACCCAAAGTAAAGCATTTAATCTCAGAATTTACCTTCTTCATTTGGCTAAAAGGAAGGTTCAGTTCAGTCTCATAGTCATGTCCAACTCTTTGCGACCCCATGGATTGCAGCACGCCAGGCCGCCCTATCCATTATCAACACCCAGAGCTTACTCAAACTCATGTCCATAGTCAGTGATGCCATCCAACCATCTCATCCTCTGTCGACTCTTTCACCTCCTGCCTTCAATCTTTCATAACATCAGGGTCTTTTCAAATGAGTCAGTTCTTTGCGTCAGGTGGCCAAAGCATTGGAGTTTCAGCTTCAGCAGCAGTCCTTCCAATGAATTTTCAGAACTGATTTCCTTTAGGATGTCAGACGGACTCTCAAGAGTCTGCTCCAACATCACAATTCAAAAGCATCAATTCTTCAGCACTCAGCTTTCTTTATAGTCTAACTCTCATATCCATACATGGCAACTGGAAAAACCATATCTTTGATTAGATGAACCTCTGCTGGCAAAGTAATGTCTCTGCTTTTTAATATGCTATCTAAGTTGGTCATAACTTTTCTTCCAAGGAGCAAGCGTCTTTTAATTTCTTGGTGGCAGTCACCATCTGCAGTGATTTTGGAGCCCCCCAAAATAAACTCTCTCACTGTTTCCACTGTTTCCCCATTGATTTGCCATGAAGTGGTGGGACCAAATGCCATAATCTTAGTTTTCTGAATGTTGAGTTTTAAGCCAACGTTTTCACTCTTCTCTTTCACTTTCATCAAGAGGATCTTTAGTTCTTCTTCACTTTCTGCCATAAGGGTGGTGTCATCTGGATATCTGAGGTTTTTATATTCTCCCAGCAATCTTGATTCCAGCTTGGGCTTNTATCATGAAGAGTATTGGAGTTTTTTGAAAATGTTTTTTTCTTTATCAGTTAAGATGGTCATGTGATTTTGGTCCTTAATTTATTAACATGTCTTATTACAGTGATTCATTTTTGGATGTGAAGCTAGTCTTAATTTCCAGGGAAATATCCTACTTGGTAGTAGTGTATAATTTTTATATGCTGCTGGATTTGATTTCCTATTATTTACTTGAGGGTGTTTACATCTATATTTATAAAGAGATATTAAGTAAGGCGTTCCCTGGTGGCTCAGTGGTAAAGAATCTGCCTGCAATGCAGGAGACCCAAGTTCAGTCCCTAGGCCGGGAAGATCCCCTGGAGAAGGGCATGGCAATCCACTCACATATTCTTGCCTGGAGAATCCCATGGGCAGAAGAGCCTTGCAGGCTGTAGTCCACAGGGTTACACAGAGTTTGACACGACTGAAGTGACTAAGCAGCAGCAGCATTAAACAGTAAATTATATTTACTGGGATTTCTTTGCCTGGTTTTGGTATCAGGGTAATCAAGTATCATAATGAGATGGGAACTATCATACTCTTTTTTGGACTATTCCATTTTTTGAAATAGTCTTTGAAGTTATTAGTGTTAGTTGTTCATTAAATACATGGTAGAACTTACTGTAAAAGCAGGTGAGCCTGAGATTTTCTATGCCGAAAGCTTTTAATTACTAAAGTAATATTTTTTAATAGGGCACTGAGATATTCAATTTCTTCTTGAGTCTGTTGCAATAATTTTTGTCATACTGGAAATTTGAGCATTTCAATTATTTTCCATTATTGTAAAGTATCTTTTGTTGTTTTTCAGTCACTCAGTCATGTCTGACTCTGCGACTCCATGGACTGTAGCATGCCATGCTTCTCTGTTTTCTAGTATCTCCAGGAGTTTGCTCAAACTCATGTCCATTGAGTCAGTGATGCTAACCATCTCATCTGCTGCCTCCTTCTCCTTTTGCCTTCAATCTTTCCCAGCATCAGGGTCTTTTCCAATTAGTCAGTCCTTCCCATTAGGTGGCCAAAGTATTGGAGTTTCAGCTTCAGCAGCAGGCCTTCCAAAGATTATTCAGGATTGATTTCCTTTAGGACTGACTGGTTGGATCTCCNGCTGTTTATCATTTATGTCAATTCTATAAGATGTGTAAGCATGAGCCATGTGATGAGCCCCAGAGAGACACATCAATAAATATGATTATACTCTTGCTCTCAACTGGTTTATAAGTGTTTAAAATTTCAGATGACTGCTTAATTCACTTTAAATAACAATAATTTTCTTGATTAGAAATGTTGTTATTCATGTTATCTAATGGGATAAACAAAAAATACTGAAATTGCATGACTATATATTTGACTTAAAACAA
The DNA here is from genome assembly GCA_006410875.1 of Neotragus pygmaeus. Lineage (NCBI taxonomy): Eukaryota > Metazoa > Chordata > Mammalia > Artiodactyla > Bovidae > Neotragus > Neotragus pygmaeus. The sequence continues at coordinate 13,310 of SJYV01005987.1, read as the reverse complement.
TATGTACACAATATAGTATTTAAAGCTCTTAAATAAAATTTTAAATAAAATATTTAAAACTTAAAAAAAATTTTTCTGTCCTTCAATTTTTTTTGACTCAAGAAAAATATTTATTATTCTTATGTTTTCACTTGTTCTGTAGATTTTTTTTTTTTTTTTACTTTACAANATACAACAATTCAAAAGCATCAATTCTGCGGCACTCAGCCTTCTTTATAGTCCAACTCTCACATCTGAGACTACTGCAAAAACCATAGCTTTGACTATTCTGACCTTTGTCAGTAAAGTGATGTATCTGCTTTTTATTTATTTGTTTTTTTCTTATTTATTATTATTATTTTTACTTTACAATATTGTATTGGTTTTGCCACACATCAATATGAATCTGCCATGGGTGTACACATGTTCCCAATCCTGAACCCCCTCCCACCTCCAAAATATTTAAAACATTTAAATAAAATCTTAAGAAAGATTTGACAGGGATTTATGAAAAATGTATGGTGGTATCAATTCACTAGTTTCTAATCTTTCCTTAACATTTATCTTCTCAGCACAGTTGACAGAGATATATCATCTACAATAGACAGCCATGTCAAATTTATTTTATTAAATAATATGAAAGATATGATTAGATAATGTCCTTAAGGATTGCTTCTAAATTTGCTTTGGTCTTAAAAGAGTTAAAATCAACTTATCCTTTCTTTAGTCTCCATCTATAGTTTTTGAAATTAAAATTTTATGTTTACAATTAAAGTTTTTAACTATTTTTATCTAGTCAATTGAAAACTGTGCCTTCTTCCGAATATTTGACCATTTTCCTTACCTTTTATTTTTAAAACTTCTCTCAGCTATCCTCATCTTACCTACAAAGAGTATAAGCAGCCTTCTTTCTCACACTGCCATCTACCACTGAACTCCCTTCATTTCAAGACCTAAAAAAACCAGTGACTGTACACAGGGGAGAAAAGCAAGATACCAGATTTCTCTTCCTTACTAGAGATTTTGTCACTTAGTAAGACACAAAATAATTTGGCAGGAAAAAAGAAAAATAAGAGGTTTCTTTAGGTTTTTTCTTATGTATTACTTGAAAGAGAAGAAAGTCTCTCAGTCTGATCCTTTGCGACCCCATGGACTATACAATCCATGGAATTTTCCAGGCCAGAATACTGGAATGGGTAGCCTTTCCCTTCTCCAGGGGATCTTCCCAACCCAGGGACTGAACTCAGGTCCAGATTCTTTACCAGCTGAGTCACAAGGGAAGCCCTCTGTATTGCTTAAGTCTTTATAAATGAGAAGCCATATATAAAATGTCAAGCACAATTCTTGGCAAATGGCAGATAGTCCATATATGATCTCTTTTCGTCTCCTTTTCCACCCCAGGCTCTAAAACTAATTATGAGAGTAGGAAAGCAGAGTCATTGCATGAATTGCTAGTCATACAGTCATGTGACCCTTTAGACAAACTGAGTTTGACTTTCATATCTCTCCCATTCAACAGGAATCAATGCAAGTTACCATAGCCACTTTTCTTTACAAAATTTTTATAGATTTCCCTTTCATATCAAAAAAGAAAATAGCAAAATATTTGAAACCCAGAAGGTTTCTATTTTACTTTTAGTCACCTTGAAAAATCTTAAGTGGGACCCTACAAAAGTTAATAGTCATGTGGTAAATCATCTGTTCTAAAAATATTTCAGTTTTTTCTTTTTGAGGACACTAACAGATGTCTAAAAATCATTTAGGCAATGACATTTCATTCATAGACCAGCATATAATAAACGTTAATCTTAATTTAACAGATGGAAAAGTATAAGATAGAATTTCCTTATAAAATCATGTAACAGAATTTAAAAACTCATTTTTAAATCACTGGCATGTTAAAATGCTTTAAATCAAGAAGATAGTATACAATAACCCACATTTCTGAATAAATATAGCATACTTTTTACTTCTGTAAGGGTTTACCTGAGATTTCTACTTGTCAACAGCTACTGAGGTATAGTGAAGTATAATTTGGCTACCAAGAAATAATTTGCACAAAAGTTTTAAATTCAACTATTGTTTAAAGTGAAGCATGATTCAATAGACATATCTTTTTTAAACTAAAGTTCAATGTCAAATTAGAATCATTGTCTTTGGATAGAAATACTTTTTATTATTCCTTCTACTTCTCCTCCCTATATAATCTGCTCTTTGAATGTGGAAATGCTGACCCCAGAAGAAATTCATCCACCCATAATACCCCTTTTCAAAGGTGCCTATGTTGTTATGTTTCAGTCTCTCATTTGAAATACAAGAGCAGAGTGGGGATTACTATGCTTTTCTGCAATAATATAGCTCAAGTTTAAAGAAAAGTGAGCAGATGTATGGAAGTGTGCTGGCTAATTTGGAGTTTTAATCTAAAAAGCCTGGGATATACCATTTCAGTTTAACACCTAACTTTCCCCTTGCTCTTTCTAACTTCTACATTCATTTATTGAGTTTTCCAGATGAGACAGCTATTTGACACAGGTTAAATTATTTTTAGAGAACTTGGAAATCATTCCAAGAGTTAGTGGCAAGAATGGCATTTCCTTTGTTAGAAATAGCAAAGAGGGTTTGGCTTCTCCTGGGCCTCTTTCACCTTGGTTTCTCAAAGACCTGGTAATACAGATGTAGCAAGAATTTAAAAAAGCATTTTGATGAAGTGAACAAATAATAGCAACTGTCTACACTCTAGGAGTTATGTATTCAATTCAGTTGAAATAACTTTTCATGGTTCTGTAACAGAAAAAAAAAAAATCAAAGTAGCTGGGTTTTTAAAATAGATTTCAAAGTGATTCCAAAGTTTGACTCTTTTGCTAATCATGAGGAAACTATGTCCTACTTTCTCTGCTTATGTTTTAGTTTTCCTAAATCAAAAACACAAAAAAATAATAATTAAGGTCTAGGAAATCGGTTTAAAAGCAGTAGATATCTCTTTTCTATACTTTTACAAATACTGACACACTCTTTCATCTCTAAAAGTTTTGTCAGGATTAAAGGAAACACTATTTAATAATTCTTATTTTGATATTTATGTGCAAATAGCTTAAATTTTGAAGAAAATTAATTCAAATGGCAAATATTGACATTTTTATTTATATTCTTCCACTGGATATCTTTAAAATACGTAAAGTTTCATAATGCCTCTACTTGAAAAGACTGTAAGAATATCTACCAAATATAACTTTATTGCTCAGACCTCATGAGAAAAGTTCAACAGTGGTCCATTAGACAAAAAAATTTATGTGAAGAATTAGATCTTAAGTGCCTAAGTGTTGACAATATTGGTCTCTTGAAATGGAGAACATTGGTTTGTAAATAAAATTCCATACGTAAGACTTGAATGAATTTGTTAGCTGAGTTTAACATATATTTGATGAATAATGGAACCTGCAACTGATTAGATATATAATCCATTGGTAATATTTGAAATCATTTATTGACTGAAAAATGGCCTTCATTAGTGTTTCTTTCTAACTATTACCTAAAAAACAATTTTCTGTATTTTTAACTTTTGTCTGAATTTATTAATACACTGAGAGATATTAATATTTATTGTTTACAACACTAGGTACTATTGAAAGCATGAAAAAATAGTGCTGAACAAGATGGATGTATTCCCCGCTCTCATAAACTTACAGTCTAGTATAAGATATTAGCCAAGGAGAACAATGTTTTTAAACATTCTTAGCTTTGCAGTGAGTTTTAGAGTTCATTAATCCTTTCCTAAGTCTATTTCTCACAAATTTGTTAATGCTCCTATATTAACATACTTTGATAAATCAAATGTATCTTACCTAACTTTAAAAAATCCTCACACAAGATTTTACTCTTAATGCCACTGCAGGAAATGAAATATTTTTTAAAAACTTGTGAAATACCATTTTACAATTATAGAAAACTCTTATTATTTTTTGTAATGTAAAAAGGAAGTCCACTTTCAAATCTATTCTTGTAGCTCCAGTGGCATGGAGATTTAGGTAGTGGAAGTAGAGAAAAAAAGAAAATATTTCTCTTATTCTAAAACCAACATGTTCTTTCACCATCCACTACTGACTTCTCTTTTGGTCAAGATAAGTGTCTCCCAGTGAGAGAGGAGAGTTTTCAGACATTTTTAAGAATCTGATTTTACAATAAGGTGTAATTCTCCCAAGTATTTTTTAAAAATCTTGCTATTTTAATGATGTCTGAAAATAAGATTAGATTATTTCTTTTTTCAATTGCCGTAAAAGACATATAACATAAAATTTACCATTTAACCAATTTTTAAGTATCTAATTCATTGGTGTTAAGAACATTCAGATTGTTATGCTACAATCACCAAGGATTATTTATTTTTTTATAGGAAGAAATTCTTGATTCCAGTTGAATAATATGTAGAGTCCTCCATATAAATTATTAGTCTACTTGAATGCTTAATTATATATTGCCTGCACTTGTGAAGTTTTTCATATATTTGTGAATGCTTTGGTTGTTTTGAAAATATGCTTTCCATGATAGTTTCTTCCTATTTGCTAGATGTTTCTGAAAACAAAGACATTTTTCTCATTTAAACATTATGCTTTTCTTAAGGATCATGCAATGAGAAAACCAGCCATTGTTTGCGAGGTGTGTAACAGTTGTAGCTTATCCATTTTTTCATGTTTCTAAACATACTGAAGAAAAATCCAAAAATAAGCATACTCATTGCGCTATGAAATATTACTCCAACTTGTAATTCTGTTTACAACAGCCCTCATGGATTTCCTGTTTGTATTCTTTTCTTCAATATCTCCTCCACCCATGGCTTCACTCTGGCCTTGAGTCAGTCACAGAATCAAGGCCATAGGACAAAGGCTCTCAAAGCCTTGTTGTCTCAAGCAATATGTATTCCATGAAATTAGAAAAGAATAGTGTTTAATAAGAAGAAGGGAGAGGAGAGGAGAATTGTGGGAGTGTTATAGTCAGAACAACACTAACAACTTGAAAACTCAGGGTTAAACATGGATTAAATAATATACTTCACTGAAATACTTGTTTGGAGTGCTAATATGGATTTGTGAATTTCGAATGGGAAGACACAGTATGCAAAAAATTCCAAATTGTTTAGCTAGGTAGTTTTTTTGGAGGAGAATTTTGAAAAATAAGTGTCCTAAGAAACATTTTTTGTGGAAAATGGGAATAAATGTATACTTGAGTCCTCAAAAACATACTTGGTCTGGATATCCTGATCACACCTTTTAATGGTGCTTCTAGTAATTGCCTGAGAGGATTATAAGCAAGACCTATATTAATTTATAGTTTCCCACAAATTTGCCCTGAGTCAGTAAGTTTTTCTCAAAATGAAACTTTGAAATGCAAAGTAAAATATTGAAACTCTCAAGAGATCTGCTTTTTTTTTATCTTAATATGAGAAATTGAGTAAATTGTTTTTAAATATTAAGGATAATTAGGAAGTTGTGAAATAAATTATATTCTTATTGTTTTCTTTAAATTTTTTTTAACTGAAGGATAATTGCTTTACAGAATTTTGTTCTTTTCTGTCAAACCTCAACATGAATCAGCCATAGGTATACAAACATATTCTTTTTATTTTTTTTTAATTTATTTATTTATTTATTTTTAAATTTAACTTTACAATACTCTATTGGGTTTGCCATACATCGACATAAATCCACCACAGGTACACACAAGCTCCCAATCCCGAATCTNTTGATTGCTCACCAGATCCGTGTCATGCTGAGTATTTTCAATTCAGGGAGGAAAAAAAGTTTTTAAAATGAATCAGTAGGTGGAGCTCTTTCTTTCTATTTATTTCTCAATCCAAGGTCCCATTTTTAGTGAGGGACACAGAACTTTTGAATAAAACAAATAGGCATTTTAAAAATGAAAACACATATACGATGTGCTTTCCTAATTGAAAGGGTATATTGTGAAATCATTACTGTCACAGAACATTTGCGTTGCATGCGAATGCTTAAGCAAAGAAAATATATAAACCTAAAATGACTTTAGCAATTTGAAAGTGATAGTGGACATCTGTGTTCAATAATCTTTTGCTGGTAACTGGTGTTTAATATTTCATGTCAAATCAAGAAGAGTGATAGAAGGTTTGTGAACACAGAGATGGCTGGCATTTTTGCAGCACAGCCTGCCCTTTGTCATATTCACCATAAAGAAACCTGCTGTAGTGACAGTTGAAACTGCACCAGAGTGATTCCTTTTTTGGAACTTATATAAACGTCCAAAATACATGGGGCTCTATTTTCCTTTAGAATGATGTCTATAAGAAAAAAGGGTTAAAGGACTTACAAAGTTTATTATTTATTTAAGAGAAATAGGGGAGTGTGTGATGGGGATTGGGGGTTCTTGGAAGAAATTACAGAAGAATAAATCATCTAGAACAAATCTTACCTTTGTGTTTTCATCAGTCCCGATTCTTTCCTAGTTGGTGTGCAATGATGTTTAGGAACTTGGTTGCCAATAGAAACATACATTCCTAAGGCTCACAGTGAAGTATGTCTAGATAGTATTTTAATGTTTATGTAGTTGGGCAGGATGGGGTGAGAAGTGGAGAGTAGGGAGCAAGAACTTTTAACTTTATAACTTCCTCTTCCACATCATCTTAGGCATGCAATCTTGATTCTAAATGCACATTTGTCTTAGCAACAAATATAATAAAGGAAGGACCAATGGGACAGCATTGTTCTTTGAACTGACCACAGGATTAGCACTTAGTCCTGAAAATTGTCACATTGACCTGGTAGTTATGTCAAGTCATGCTGACCTCAACATCTTCTATTCAATTCTCAGGAGGCTGGACCCTGGAAACTGCTTTAAGTAGTACATAATAAACAGTCAAATAAGAAGGCTCATAGGGTTTACTCTATGTGATACTCTAGATATCTAGGAAGTTTATAGTTTATATTTATGTTGAAATAACAGAACTGTATATCTAAGCAAGGACATGTTCCCCTTTCTTCCCCTAAAAATAATGTGGTTTTAGAATGACCAGATCCTTAGGCACATATGTGCTATTCTTCATTCTAAAAAAACTAATTCCAGTGGCATAAGAACAAGATGTGGTAAGAATCTGGAAAATTGGAGTAACTGACCTGTGTGCTTAAATTCATCTAACTATGATTCAAGAATAGAAATAGGATTAAGTAAGTTAATTAATTTTATAGAAAAATGACCACCAAAATCTGTTAGAACTAACAAATCAATCTGTAGTGTTGTAAAATACAAAATTGATATATAAAAAGTAAGTTGTGATTCTATACCTTAACAATGAACTATCAGAAATCAAAATCAAGAAAATGATCCATTTATAATTACATCAAAGAAAATAAAACACCTAAGAATAAATTCAACTAAGAGTATAAAATGATATGTACAGTGAAAACTACAAGACATTGATAAAATAAATGGAAGAAGACACAAATAAACTAAAACATATTTTGCGCTCATAGATTGGAAGAATTAATATTGTTCAAATGTCCATTCTACCCAAAATAATCCAGATTCAGTTAAATCTCTATTAAAATTCCAGTGGCACTCAAGGTAAGAGAACAAACAATTCTAAAATGTGTATGGAAGCACAAAAATAATGAATTGTCAAAACAATCTAGAGAAATAAAAACAAAGTAGGAAGCACCACTCTTACTGATTTCAAGCATATTAAAAAACTAATGATTAAACAATATGGTATTGGCATAAAATTAGACATATATATCAATGGAACAGAATAGTGAGCCCAGAAATAATCCTTCATATTTATGGTTAATAACAAAGCAGCTAAGAATATACAAAAGGGAAACAATGGACTCTTCAATAAATGGTTTGAGAACACTGGACAGACATGAAGAAGAATGAAACTGGACCCCTTCTTTACCCCCATAGACAGAAATCAACTCAAAGTGGATTAAAGACCTGAAACCATAAAATTTGTAGAAGAGAAAGATTTTTTTTAATTTGACACCAAAAGCAAACGCAACAAAACCAAAAATAAAGATGTTGGACTACATCAAACTAAAAAGCTTTTTCATATCAAGAGAAATCATCAATAGAATAAAAAGGGAACCTATGGGGTAGGAGAAAATATTTGAAAATAATTTAAGCAGTGAGGGATTAATATATCTTTAAAAAAAATTTATGGGCATATAGTTGATTTACCATGTTGAGTTAGCATCAATTGTGCAACAAAGGAATCAGTTACTCCTCTATAGGCCGCTACAGAGTATTGAATAGAGTTCCCTGTGTGCTACAGTAAGTTCTTTTCTTATAATTATGTCTTAATAAAGAATGAGGCAAGTCGAAGGATATTTTTGGAAAATTTCAGCAACACAGGAGAAAACAGAGTAGGTATTACAAAAGGGTAGGAGCAGGCTCAGTGACAGATAGAGTCTAATGACAAACTAATGGCATTAGTTGTCTAATGACAACTAGTCTAAGCTAGTTGTACACTCAGAAATATATTTCTGCAGGTGAAAAGTAAGTAACTGGACATAATAAATCTCATGGAGAAGATAAAATAAATATCTTTGTTTTAAAGTGGTATTAGCCAATAATATGATATTTTGCATTTCATTTTATGTTTTGTAAAATTGCAATCAACCTCTCACTTGATCATGATGAATCTCATGAGGATCAAGGAACTACAAGCATCTTCCTTGTTAGAGACATAGGGAAAAGGATGGCTGAACAAAAAATTGTGCCCAACATTGCAGGGAACCTTGGTGAATTTATTTGTCCGAAAGCTAAGCATATGGCTAGGGCTGGTGGCAGGGCCTCAAAGGCTGTGGCCTAATAGCCTCTTTTGTCTCTTAAGGCCGGAAGCCACAGTTGTTCACCAAACTTGGGCATTCAATGTGCAGCATTCAAGGGACCATGCTGATCTCACTGGCAGATGTTAAAATGATAGAAAAATGCAGATAACATACATGGGAAAGTAAAGCGTTCTCTTTCTACAGCTGCCAGGGTGATCTGCCTTGGGGCTTAGTCTGTTTCCCATATATTCCTTAAGTAAAATCCCAGCCATGGTGGCTTGTTAAAAGGGTGAAAGAAGAAAGATGTCATCACTCAACTGTTTCCCATGTAGGGTATGTTTATTAGTCATCAGTCTTATATATCACCATTCAATGGAAAGGTCCGCATTTACAGTAACCATGTGCCCCTTCATTTTCTCGAAGCTGCAATGAAGTCTGGATAATTTAAATGCCTCTATAAGCATCCGTTTGTGAGCCATTGTAACCTCTTGCCAAGTTATTGTGGCATTGAAGTTAGGGGAATGAATAGAGCTTTACAGAACAGCTAGAGAAAATGATCTTTCCAGCAACATATCAAAATGCTCCCATTTGCCTTTTCATCATAAATGAAGATCCAAGGCTCAGTCACAGAATACCATCATTCAGAAAACTAATTCTCATTTTATCGATATTAGGAGCCTGCTTTTGGTACCTAGGGCTTCCCTTGTGGCTAAGTTGGTAAAGAATCCGCTTGCAGTGCAGAAGACCTGGGTTTGATCCCTGGGTTGGAAAGTCCTCAGAAGGGAAAGGCTACCCACTCCAGTATTTTGGCCTAGAATTTCATGGACTGTATAGTCCATGGGGTCTCAAAGAATCGGACATGACTGAGCAACATTCACTTTGGTACCTAATTACAAATCAGCACCACTGACTGAATGTAAAAGAGCTGTGTTTCTCAGTGGTTGATTCCTAGTACCTATTTTATTCATAATCACTTGTGTTCTCTTCAATTTTAGGCATTAACTGTCCATTAAATCAAAGTGAAATGTACCCTTGGCAACTTCTGACTCAAGCATTTGGTTCTCCATAAATCCTGGAAATGACACAGCATGCACTTTGCCTCTGGTGCACCTCTTCAAAAGCCAGAGTTATACAAGGAGGGACACTTGAGAACCAGGGAGCCCTATTCCACAAAACCTCCCCAAGTCCTGGAGAGCAGTGGCATGTTGAAAATGACAGGAACAAAGCTGCTTAATCACAAGGAATCAAGTGTGTGTGTGTGTTGTGTGTGTGTGTTTGAAGGCCAAAAAAGGAACTAAGCAGAGTTTTACTTCTTAGCAGTCTTAAGCAATAATTTCCTGAAGTCCAATATTCTCCTTCTTTGTTTACTCTTTCATGATAATCCATGATTTTCAATTCTGATTTTATTAGAAGCATGTTTCTCACCTTATTAACCCCACCAGTGTTCAACAATTATGTCACTACAAATTTTTCTTCTCCAAAATGTTTATTCTCACCCAATTGAAAAGCAAGTTTATTCTAGATTTTTTCTTTTTCCTGACTCTCCCTCTTCATCCTACCACAAACACATGGCAATTAAGCACATACTTGATCAGCCCATTGCAATGAAATAAAAATGAAATGTGTACTTGGCTACTTCTGACTCAAGCATTTGGTCCCCCAGAGTTGCAATTGCCAGAGTTCCTTCACGTTGGATCCTTTTAATGATCTCATCAAATAGACAAGGAAGGCATTATTCTTCAATTTAGAGAGAAGGAAACAGGCACAAATGTTAAGAATTGGCCCTTGCTGGAGTATTCCATGAGCACTAGAAGTCAGTAGTCCTCATTCCTGATCAGTCCATAATGATAATCAAAGTTACTGGATATTGAACAGAGTACCAGGAACTGCAGTCAGTGCTTTACATTCTTTCTCTCTCTGAATGCTCACAAGACACTGTAATGAAGATGTTAGAACTCTCGTTTGAAATATGAAGGAGCAGATTTCAGATCAGAGGGCAAACCTAAGTCTGCCTAATTCACAAAATGCTGGAGTGGGTACTGTGACCTGGGGTCCTCCCACACTTCTGGTCTGCTAGCTAATGCATGGACTGTAACATCAGAAGTAACATTGTTGACTTTCTCTGATGGATATGTATTTTTTATTCCCTGAATTCTTATAAATATGATGGGAAAAATTAGAGCTGATAGTGCACTTTACTAACCAAGACAAGAGTCTGGCGATGCCACCCACATATTGAGAAGAGATCAGTAAGGCCACAAGACCCAGTTTGGAGGATGAGTCAATTGGCATATGATTCCTGGTTAAGTAGAGATTTTTATTCTGTATTCTGCTCCCCACTCAAAAGAATGCAGTGGAGGAACACCTAATCATAATTTAAGAATAGACAGAAGACTCTCTGATATGTTCTGAATGCTATTTCTCATGATGGTATCTATCGTCTTCCCTTCAGGTGTCAGCAGACTTATGTAAAACAGAAGACAGATTGCAAGCCAGGTAAAGAGTAGTACTTTCTGTCCCTATGAATCTTGTCAAAGCAACTGTTTATAGCTGTTATTGTAATCAAACCTGTTTATTCTTAACCTAATCCATTCAAATGAGTCCTTTATCCTTCCTGGTTTTGATCCCAGATCCACAGGCAAGGATGTTTGGCTGTAGGTCAGTGATCACACCATCAAGAATATCTGGGTCTTGAAGATATTTTTTGTACAGCTCTTCTGTGTGTTCTTGCCACCTCTTCTTAATACTTCTGCTTCTGTAAAGTCCATACCATTTCTGTCCTCTATTGAGCCCATGTTTCCATGAAATGTTTCCTTGATATCTCTAATTATCTTGAAGAGATCTCTAGTCTTTCCCATTCTATTATTTTCCTCTATTTCTTTACGCTGATTACCGAGGAAGGCTTTTTATCTTTCCTTGCTATTCTTTGGAACTCTGCTGTCGAATGGGTATATCTTTCCTTTCCTCCTTTGCTTTTCTCTTCTCTTCTTTTCACAGCATTTGTAAGGCCTCTCCAGACAGCCATTTTGATTTTTTGCATTTCTTTTTCTTGGGGATTATCTTGATCCCTGTCTCCTGTACAATGTCATGAACCTCTGCCCATAGATCATCAGGCACTCTATCAGATATAGTCACTTAAATCTATTTGTCACTTCCACTGTATAATCATAAGGGATTTGATTTAGGTCATATCTGAATGGTATCGTGGTTTTCCCTACTTTCTTCAATTTAAGTCTGAAGTTGGCAATGAGGAGCTCATGATCAGAGCCACAGTCAACTCCCAGTCTTGTTTTGTGAACTGTATAGAGCTTCTAAATCTTTGGCTGCAAAGAATATAATCAATCTGATTTGGGTGTTGGCCATCTGATGATGTCCATATGTAGAGTCTTCTCTTGTGTTGTTGGAAGAGGGTGTTTGCTATGACCAGTGCATTCTCTTGGCAAAACTCTATTTGCCCTGCTTCATTCTGTACTCCAAGGCCAAATTTGCCTGTTACTCCAGGTGTTTCTTGACTTCCTACTTTTGCATTCCAGTCCCCTATAATGAAAAGGACATCTTCTTTGGGTATTAGTGTTAGAAGTTCTTGTAGGTCTTCGTAGAACTGTTCAACTTCAGCTTCTTCAGCATTACTGGTTGGAGCATAGACTTGGATTACCGTGATATTGAATAGTTTGCCTTAGAAACAAAGAGAGATCATTCTGTCGTTTTTGAGATTGCATCCAAGTACTGCATTTTGGACTCTCTTGTTGACCATGATGGCTACTCTATTTCTTCTAAGGGATTCCTGCCCACAATAGTAGATAGTCCATTTTAGTTCGCTGATTCCTAGAATGTCAACATTCACTTTTGCCATCTCCTGTTTGACCACTTTCAATTTGCCTTGATACATGGACCTAACATTCCAGGTTCCTATGCAATATTGCTCTTTACAGCATCAGACCTTGCTTCTATCACCCATCACTGGAATGTGAAGTCAAGTGGGCCTTAGGAAGCATCACTATGAACAAAGCTAGTGGAGGTGATGGAGTTCCAGTGGAGCTATTTCCAATCCTAAAACATGATGCTGTGAAAGTGTTGCACTCAAATTGGGAAAAGTCAGCAATGGCCACAGGACTGGAAAAGGTCAGTTTTCATTCCAATCCCAAAGAAAGGCAATGCCAAAGAATGCTCAAACTACTGCACAATTGCACTCATCTCACACGCTAGTAAGGTAATGTTCAAAATTCTCCAAGCCAGGCTTCAGCAGTACATGAACTGTGAAATTCCAGATATTCAAGCTGGATTTAGAAAAGGCAGAGGAACCAGAGATCAAATTGCCAACATCTGCTGGATCATGGAAAAAGCAAGAGAGTTCCAGAAAACATACAATTCTGCTTTATTGACTATGTCAAAGCCTTTGACTGTGTGGATCACAATAAACTGGAAAATTCTTCAAGAGATGGGAGTACAAGACCACCTGACCTGCCTCTTGAGAAATCTATATGCAGGTCAGGAAGCAACAGTTAGAACTGGACATGAAACAATAGACTGGTTCCAAAT
>SJYV01005985.1:73685-94546 GCA_006410875.1 Neotragus pygmaeus | reverse complement strand
CAGTCCATTCTGAAGGAGATCAACCCTGGGATTTCTTTGGAAGGAATGATGCTACAGCTGAAACTCCAGCACTTTGGCCACCTCATGCAAAGAGTTGACTCATTGGAAAAGATTCTGATGCTGTGAGGGATTGGGGGTAGGAGGAGAAGGGAACGACCGAGAATGAGATGGCTGGATGGCTTCACGGACTCAATGGACATGAGTCTGAGTGAACTCCAAGAGATGGTGATGAACAGGGAGGCCTGGGGTGCTGCAATTCATGGGATCACTAAGAGTAGGACACGACTGAGCGACTGAACTGAACTGATGTCAGTTCTATTTCCAGGTTTTAAAGAATCTCCAAACTGTTCTCTATAGTGTCCATAGTAGTTTGCATTCCCACCAACAGTGTAAGAAGGTTCCGTTTTTCCCATAACCTCTGTAGCATTTATTGTTTGTAGACATTTTGATACCNCAGTTCTATTTACAGGTTTTAAAGAATCTCCAAACTGTTCTCTATAGTGTCCATAGTAGTTTGCATTCCCACCAACAGTGTAAGAAGGTTCCGTTTTTCCCATAACCTCTGTAGCATTTATTGTTTGTAGACATTTTGATACCAGCCATTCTGACCAGCTTGAGATGATACCTCACTGTGATTCTGATTTGCATTTCTCTGATAATGAGCGATGTTGAACATCTTTTCATGTGTTTGATAGCCATCTGTATATCTTCTTTGGAGAAACGTCTGTTTAGTTCTTTGGCCCATTTTTTGATTTGGTCGTTTATTTTTTTGGCATTGAGCTGCATGAATTCTTGTATATATTTTGAGATTAATTCTTTGTCAGTTGCTTCTTTTGCTATTACTTTCTCCCATTCTGAAAGCTGTCTTTTCACCTTTCTTATAGTTTCTTTTGTTGTGCAAAATATTTAGAGTTTAATTAGATCTTATCTGTTTATCTTTGCTTTTATTTTCATTACTCTGGGAGGTGGGTCATAAAGGATCCAGCTGGGATTTACGTCAGAGAGTGTTTTTTCTATGTTTTCCTCTAGGAGCTTTATTGTTTCTGCTCTTACATTTAGATCTTTAATCCATTTTGAGTTACAACAGACTGGTTCCAAATAGGAAAAGGAGTACATCGAGGCTGTATATTGTCACCCTGCTTATTTAACTTCTATGCAGAGTACATCATGAGAAATGCTGGGGTGTAAGAAACACAAGCTGGAATCAAGATTGCTGAGATAAATAACAGTAACCTCAGATATGCAGATGACACCATTCTTATGGCAAAAAGTGAAGAGGAATTAAAAAGCCTTTTGATGAAAGTGAAACAGGAGAGTGAAAACGTTGGCTTAANAGAAACACAAGCTGAAATCAAGATTGCTGAGATAAATAACAGTAACCTCAGATATGCAGATGACACCATTCTTATGGCAAAAAGTGAAGAGGGATTAAAAAGCCTTTTGATGAAAGTGAAACAGGAGAGTGAAAACGTTGGCTTAAAGCTGAACATTCAGAAAACGAAGATCATGGCATCCAGTCCCATCACTTCATGGGAAGTAGATGGGGAAACAGTGGAGACAGTGTCAGACTTATTTTTGGGCCTGCAAAATCACTGCAGATGGTGATTGCAGCCATGAAATTAAAAGACACTTACTCCTTGTAAGGAAAGTTATGACCAACCTAGACAGCATATTGAAAAGCAGAGATATTACTTTTCCAACAAGGTCCATCTAGTCAAGGCTATGGTTTTTCCAGTGGTCATGATGAATGTGAGTTGAACTGTGAAGAAAGCTGAGCACTGAAGAATTGATGGTTTTGAACTGTGTTGGAGAAGACTCTTAAGATTCCCTTGTACTGCAAGGAGATCCAACCAGCTCATCCTAAAGGAGACCAGTCCTGGGTGTTCTTTGGAAAGAATGATGCTAAAGCTGAAACTCCAGTACTTTGGCCACCTCATGGTGAAGAGTTGACTCATTGGAAAAGACTCTGATTCTGCGAGGGACTGGGGGCAAGACGAGGGGATGACAGAGGATGAGATGGCTGGATGGCCTCACTGACTCGATGTATATGAATCTGAGTGAACTCCAGGAGTAGTTGATAGACAGGGAGGTCTGGCATGCTTCAATTCATTCAGTCGCAAAGAGTCGACACGACTGAGCAACTGAACTGAACTGAACTGAACTGACAGTTGATTAATCAGAGAAAGCAATGGATCCCCACTCTACTACTCTCTGGAAAATTCCATGGATGGAGGAGCCTGGTAGGCTGCAGTCCATGGTGTTTCTAAGAGTCAGACCCGACTGAGCGACTTCACTTTCACTTTTTACTTTCATGCATTGGAGAAGGAAATGACGACCACTCCAGTGTTCTTGCCTGGAGAATCTCAGGGATGGGGAAGCCTGGTGGCTACCATCTATGGGGTCGCACAGAGTCAGACACAACTGAAATGACTTAGCATTAGTAGCAGCAGCATATCTGATTACTAATGCTGTGATAGTTTCTGGTGCATAGCAGAGAGACTCAGCCACACACATACAGGTATTAATTTCCCCCAAAACTTCCCTCTCATCCAGGCTGCCACATAAGATTGAGCAGAGTTCTTTGTGCTATACAGCATGACCTTGTTGGTTATCCATTTTAAATATAGCAGTGTGTACACATATATAGCAAACTCCCTAACTATTTTTTCTCCTGTCCTTCCCACCTGGCAACCACAATTTCAGTTTCTAAGGCTGTGAGTGCAACTAGCAATTTCTGCTTATACTCTGACTTTCTCAGCAACCCCGAATGACCTCTTTTCAGTCAGGTAAAATCAGAAGTATTCCCCCTTGTTCTCTAAGCTGAGTTTTTGAAAGTCTACCTGTGCAAAGAAAAAGAAAAGAAAGAAAGAAAGAAAAACCTTAAAACCAACCATTACAACATTATTTCTATCCATTCTGTTGTGTTGTAGACATAAATATAGTTTCCTCTTTCTCTTTCCTTTCTATGTGCCATATCTATTTCCTATCTTTAAATGCTTAGAGGATGAGAGATGTAGGTGTTGCATATATTTTTAAATAAGACCAAATGGAAATTTGGGAAAAAAAAATGTTGATTTTCTCAAATATGTTGCTTTCCTTTTCATCTTTTTTGACAGTATACAAAGTATTTTGCTTCTACCATTGCAAGGTTAACAATCATTATAATATTCCTTTCCCTCTGTATAAACTAAACATTTTCCCTAAACTATCCAAATATATGTACTAGATTTCAATTTAGCACTTGCCAATATTGAAGCTTATATTACTGCTGACTTTAAGTTGCTTTTTCTTGATAAAGGGAGAAAGAAAAATTTTTGTGATAGAATATATATGTAGGAATGATGTGATAGAGATCATATATGAGTTCTTGTGATGATTTTTAAATTAAGTATTCAAAAATAAAAATCAAAACATGAAAATAAAATATACACTTTTTTATAATATTAGTTTGGCTTTGATTTATATTCATATGTGTATGTATGTGTGTACTTAGTCACTCAGTCATGTCTGAATTTTTGTGACCCCATAGACTGTATTGTTATATTAGTTAAAAACAAAGAAACTGTAACAAAAATAGCTGATAAAAATTCAATTGTAAAGATGTTATCTATAAAATTTATACAAATACATCCATAGTTCTTCTTATAATATTTTTATCTTCTTTAAAAAGTTATATTTTCTTCTTTGAGTCATAATTCTGTCATTCAGAAAGTTTGAGTGGCATATTTACACACGTAATTCAAAACATAGGTGTATTTGTAATTAATATAAACATAACTTTTATTATGTAAAATAAAAATTAATTATTAGTCATGATAGTAATTTAACATGATCTTTTGACAATATCACTAAAAAATATTAATGAAATTAAAGCAGCTAAAATATAAATTGTTAAAACTTTGAGCTTCATGATTGCAAAATAGCATAGTATTCTAATAAGCAATCCAGATTGTCATAATTTGGTAGTCCTTACTACCCTTATGATAATAAAGTCTGGTATTCTTGACTTTTTAATGAAGAAGTTGCATTTACTGAAACATTATGTGCAAAAAGTAATTTCAGTTTACCTAAACTGAGATACTTCTTGTCTTGAAAAACTAAACATGGAAAGTGAAGGCGGACACTCTTTCAAGCAGAGAAAAGAAGTAATTTCAGAGGCCCAAATTTATATTTCAAAGACCAAGTGTTGGTGGAGTTTTTGGAGTAAACTGGGTAAAGAAAAAGTACAATAAGCTGAATTTGAGAAGAGGATGCCATAGGCCAAAATATGTAAAATCTTACAGGCCATAAGAACCTGGACTATTTCTAAGTGTGGTGAAGAGAGCTTGATATGAGGAAAGGGGAAGGAATCAGTCACAATAGTCCATTCAAGATATGCGACTTGAACTAGTCACCTTCATTTGGTAAATATTCATATCAGAATATCAGTATCTTTTATCTATTTATTTATAGTATATATTTATTCTATTCACTTTAGCAATGTTTTAATGATACATATATTATGCATTTTCATTATTCTGTGTAATTTAAATATCATGGATTTTTTTGGGGGGATATTGAATATGTTTAGATTTAAAATATATTTCCCTAAAACATATTCTTGCTAGAAAATATCAAAGTCCAAATGCTCAAATATTGGAGTACAGCTTAGGCTGCTAACTCTCCTCTCATGTTGAGGGAAGCTATTATTATTATTACTTCATATTTTTCTAAGGTAAGTGAATTGTATCTGGATTGAGTATTTCTGATAAAAAGCATGAGCAAAAAAAACTTAGTTTAAGACTCTAGAAAAGGAATTGAATCATAAACAATCAGAATTTTGAAGATGAGAAACATTTAGTAGAATGTTTATCTGGGAGGTTTCCTATCCACAGATTAATAATAAAAAAATAATAAAATGACTACAAAGGAATGAAAAATATAACAGAATCAACTTGATACCTATTTCCAGTTGAGTAAATATAAAATGGAGTGCATGATTATAAGCTGTTTTACCTAAACACAAAAGAGAAAATAAGATCCAAATAATTAGTTGGAGCATCTTGATTTATCAGTCGAGTAAAATTGCTAAAAGTGGAAATTTTTAGAAAATTAGTTTTTAAAGAAAATACTAGTGTAGAGACATAAAGGATTCAATGGAAAAAATATATAAAACTATTTTAGTTAAATATTGTGCATAAACATCAAGAATTGGACAAATAGAAGTAAAAGTGTAGAATTGGTTAAATAGTGATAAAGTTCTCTGAATTCTAGTGCCTACTAACATGTTTGGATTCTAATAGACATTCAATATTTGTTGAATTTATGTTTGAATTAAATGTCTGCAGTTGACAGTATCATATCCGGAGAAAAGAGAAGTGATACAAAAAAATAATTAATGTATACTTGCTCTTCAAGAGGTTTCAAAGTCACTGTAGCCTTAGATATCCTAGTAATGGAAAAACAAATTAGATATACCTGTTGCTATCTGGAATTTCATGCATTGGAGAAGGAAATGGCAACCCACTCCAGTGTTCTTGCCTGGAGAATCACAAGGACGGGGGAGCCTGGTGGGCTGCCGTCTATGGGGTCGCACAGAGTCAGACATGACTGAAGCGACTTAGCAGTAGAAATCCAGAATTTATAAAGTGTTTATTTTATATATATATGTATGCATAGTAATTACTTTTTTATCTACCATTAATAAAACGTAGCTTTCTAAAAAGCACTCCAGTCATTTAAAAAATGTATACTGTAATCATACTAGTGCAGTGATTTCAAACATCATTTCTTAAGATGACTAAGCTGAGATTATTACCTACATTATTCTTAAACACAGAAATCCGTTGTCACAATTGGGAGGAAAATTCTCAATTTTTTTGTGCTCATTGTCATAGTTATTGCCCTGAGCTCCCCTCACTCTCTATGATTTGTTACCTTTCAAGAACAATAAATAGTTACCACTAATATCTTTTTGACTATTTAAAAGATTATGATATGATCTCTGAGGTCTGCCCATTGTTACAAAAATATTTTTCTTCTAGTGAAGACTATAAAAACTTATTTCATTAACTCAGCAGAAATGCATTTGGATATTTTGATGGTTACCAAAAATGGAACTTTCTTAAAGCCTAATTTATGTTAAATGAAAAAAAAAAAAAAAACCTGTTGGAAATTATAAGATCTCAACTAATTTGCTAAACTGTATATGGTGTACCTAATAGAAATAACTTCAAGATACATAAAATTTTTGAAAGAAATATGTAACCTGAACATCAATGAATGTAGAATTACAACATTGTTAGTAATTTAATCAACTGACTATCCTTCCTTGACTAGAACTTGAGATAAGAAAACTATTAAGAGGAAAATTTGAAGGGATAAGAGCAGGTTTAATGCTTTAAGTCATCTATGTATATGGTGGGACATATCCCAGCTAACAACTTTTGAGCATTCCACCATTAAAATGCAGCCATTGTCCCAAAAGACCTAGAAAGCTATCTGATTATGTAGTGTCATGAAAATTTCATTTTTATTGTTAAAATCATTTTCTCACTTATGTTAATAAATTCATATTCTCGAAGATCCTCTGGCTGTATGATTTCTGGAAAAGCAGCAATGACAACATTCACACAATCAGCTATTTCTTTTGTAAGTACATTAAAATTTCACTTGCACTTTTACAACTTTCTGTTTCTTTGCTGCACTTTTACATTTATTTGTTTCAGCCAATACCTTCCTTGATTTATTCATTTTTGTAAAATTGTCTGTGAGTTCATCACTAGACAGCAAGGAAGCAACACAACTTCATGTTTTGTTGTCTGTGCATGAACCTATTAACAGATACAGTGACCAAGTAGCAATAGAACTTGAAAAAAAAATTACATTATTAGTCACTAATTTTGATGTTTTCCTGTTATTTGCATTATGATTTGTGGAATGTAGAACTAGCAGTGAAGTTTGTTCTTTATGTACTTACAGTTAATAAAATGTTGAAAGATAAACTGAGGCACATTACAATTTTTAAAAGTTGATTTGAGCAAAAATTGATTCCAGCAGGGCCGTGCGAAACCAGGAAGTGTTTAACAGCACTGGGTCAACAGGTGCCAAGTGAAAGACATATAGAGAAGCAGAATTTCCTTTTTTGCAGAGCAGCAAAAAAGGAAATTATTTGATTGACTATAGCTTAAAGCCTACTTAGATATTTGTTATTGGTTGTCTTTAGTAATTTGATTTTGAAACTTTGAAACATTTTCCGCCTTAGATATTTGTTTGATTATGTAGTCTGTTCTTATATTAGAGCTCCCTCAGTTTAATGCCTGTATGTATAATTAATTTAACAGTAAAATTAAAAGTTGAATTATTTAAGGTGCAGTTGTTATTTAAGAAAGGCTTGGCAACTGAAATTCAAACATATTTGAATCTTGCAAAATGAGGACTGCCAATATTAAACATTTAAGACTAATTTTAGATTTATTCCTTCTAAGCTGCTCTCTATGAACATAATCCCATTTCTATCTGTGAGTTGCCTCCATTGTGTGAGTTTTGCTGGGAAATAAATCTGTGTGTCATCCTTTAGAAGCTAAATTTAACCACAGAGTAAATAGCTTAAATGACATGTTAGCTGAGGCAAATGTATGTAAAAACGATTAACCATATAGATGCTTATAAGCAGGACAAGTAACAAGAGTGACTCAAAGATTCTTATCAGCTGAAAGTTTTTCAAGGCTGTTATGCTTTTTTTGAGTAGCAATGGAAAGCATCCACTGAGAGGTTTAAAGCCTTTTGTGGCAAAGCCACTATTACCAATGTCCAAGGTAGAGGTCCTGAGCAGGCCAGGCCTCTGGTATGAGTGATAATGTTCTCCATGTCTCTCGTTCTTAGACTGTGTCCATTTTTTTGAGATTGTTTCTTCAGTTCTTCTCTTCATCCTGTGGTATTTCTTGCACGCTTCCAGTAATATTTCTTTCTTAATAAATCCCAAATGACCCCATAATCGGTCATTGCCAGAAAGCTGCATATTTCATATCCCCCTGCTTAACCTAGCTCTTTCTTACCTCCTCATTTTGCAGCCCAGTCATTTTGAAGAATTTGTAGATTTGTTGTTTGCAAACCAATTCCTTTGTGCGTTTCACTCTTTCCATCTATAATCTGAATTTCTTTCTTTACTTCCTTTTTTAATATCTAGAGTTTTCATTAAATATTTATTATTTTTCATTAAAGGAAATTCTGAGAATATTATCTTCTGGAAAACTCTTTCAGAAGTGCCAAGCAAAATGTGTTTCACTTTTACATATTTTCTATTTTTGTTTGTGTCCCCCATAAAATGGATCAATTAAGTAAACGTTGTCAATATGAATGTTATATATTCAAAGTGATCAAGAGTTCCTGGAAAATAGTAAGCACTCAGTAAATGACAATTATTATAGTTAAAGGATTATGCAAGTGTAAAACTAATGCCTAAAATTTACAGAGGTTTCTTGTTCTGCAGAAGCATTTCCCCATACCAATGCAACGGCCGATAACTGATGTATTCTCATATTTTTTTTTCCTGATTCTCCTAATAATTTTTATTTTATTCCTCCTACCAGTCACCATCTAAGAGACTTCAGGAGTACATACAAAGTCTTTCTTATCCATATAACTTCCTCAGAAATATACTGTATATTGACACATTTAAGGCAGTAACATATGGAAAATTCTGGGCTAGGGCCTTACAATAGTAAGGCTGAACTACAAAAGTAGTTCAGTAATTTTCATGATATAGAATGACTAAGAGGCTTAAATTGCTCAGATGCTCTACCCAAGGGGTAAAACAACAGTTCAAGAGTTCAACTGCAATTGTTGGTGGAAAATAGTGAGCATTAGAAAAGCACCCTTGGCAAAATAAATGAAAACCTGATCCCAGCTTGTGATTTTGCCCGAGGAATTTTCTTTCAATGCTATTCTAGATATATTCGGAACTGGGTACCTGTTTTAAACTTTACTATGGGAAGTATTAGCAATGGTAAAGCAAATAGTTCTGTTAACCTGTGAATATTTTCCTGGGGTAACTTATACTACTTTTCTAGGCAATGTAACTTATATTATTTTTCTAGGCAATGTAAGAAGAGGGTAAGGTGAAAAGAAGTCTGAAAGTGATAAATTAGCTTTTATTTTTATGTTTGTTGTGACTTCTATTTTATCTCTAGCTTTGGTTTTTTATTGTTGTTTTTGTCATTGGGAATTTAAAATAATCTTCAATTCTGAAATGCAAATTTAGAAAATTAGATTCCGTATTATCTCAATTCAAAACTCCTTTCCCCAAATTTGTCTAACATTCTGTATCCACTTACATGTCAAAGAAAAAGGTAATTGTGCAGAATGAAAATGTTCATGACAAACTGTGGAGGAGCTTATAGGAAACAATATATTGAAATGTGTATACTTAATCCCACCCCTCTAGGTTGATACAGAGCCCCTGAGCTTCTGTTTGAGTTTCCTGAGCCATACAGCAAATTCCCCTTGGCTATCTATTTTACATATGACAAAGTGAGTTTCCATATTACTCTTTCCATACATTTCACCCTCTCCCCCCCTCTCCCCATGTCCATAAGTCTATTCTCTATGTTTCTCCACTGCTGCCCTGTATATAAATTCTTCAGAACTATTTTTTCTAGATGCTGAATATGTGTTAGAATATGACATTTATCTTTCTCTTTTTTACTCACTCCACTCTGTATCGTAGGTTCTAGGTTCATCCACCTCATCAGAACTGACTCAAGTGTGTTCCTCTTTATTTCTGAGTAATATGATGGTGACTGCAGCCATGAAATTAAAAGACGCTTACTCCTTGGAAGAAAAGTTATGACCAACCTAGATAGCATATTCNCAAAATTTAATGAAGTTTGTGATAGTAAAACTTACAAAAGTGTGAGTCTTGAGTTTTCAGGCTTGGCCATACCTCGTTTATAGCATTTACTCAAATACTCTAAGTGTGCCTATCAATTTCTAGCTCTAATAAGAGATTCTTGTACTGGTAAACTGATTCTTCATATACAGTAATATTTTTATCTGTATGTGATACATTCCAAGACTTCTGGTGGATGATTGAAATTGGATACATTATGAAAACCTATATATACTATGCTTCTCCCCAACCCCGTGCATATATATCTATGATAAAGCTTAATTTATAAACTAAGCACAGTGNTTTTATCTGTATGTGATACATTCCAAGACTTCTGGTGGATGATTGAAATTGGATACATTATGAAAACCTATATATACTATGCTTCTCCCCAACCCCGTGCATATATATCTATGATAAAGCTTAATTTATAAACTAAGCACAGTGACTAAAGCTGAAACTCCAGTACTTTGGCCACCTCATGTGAAGAGTTGACTCATTGGAAAAGACCCTGATGCGTGGAGGGATTGAGGGCGGGAGGAAAAGGAGATGAAAAAGGAGGAGATGGCTGGATGGCATCACCAACTCGATGGATGTGAGTTTGAGTGAACTCTGGGAGTTGGCGATGATGGACAGGGAGGCCTGGCGTGCTGTGATCCACGAGGTCGCAGAGTCAGATATGATTGAGCGACTGAACTGAACTGAGCTGAAGGCACAGTGAGAGAATATCCAACTTTCCAGAATTGTCACTCTTGTGCTTTAAGATTATTAATGTGCGAAACAAGGGTTACTTGAACTCAATCATTGGAATACCACAACAACCAACCTGATAGCCAACATGGATTGAGATTCCAGCACGGATTGGCCACAGGTAACTAAAACCATAAAAAGCCAAACTGTGGTTGAGGTGGGCTACTGCCTATGTCTATCTATTCAGTTTTAGAGCAGCAGATTGCACTGTGACTTCAGTTCTCTGAGATACCTAGGAACAGCTGATTTTCAGTTTGTTTGCTTCCAAGTTTGTTACATTTCTAACCAGAAACTTGAAGTTCTCATGACATTTTTAAAATTAAAAAAAGAAAAAAAAACTTGTAAAAATTACTTAAACTCATTTTATATCTCATATACCTATGGACGTGTGCTCAGTCACTCACTTGTGTCTGACTCTGTGACATTTTGGACTGTAGCTTGCCAGGCTCCTCTGTCGACAGAACTTTTCAAGCAAGAATACTGGGCTGGATTGCCATTTCATCCTCCAGGGGAACTTCCTGATTTAAGGATCTAACCTGCATTTCCCGTGTTGCCTGCTTTACAGGTGGACTCGTTTACCACTGAGTCATCAGGGAAGCCCCATCTCATATACATTATGGTTCAGTCATCTAGTCATGTCAGATTCTTTGCAACTACATGGTCTGAGGAACACAAGGCATCTCTGTCCCTCACAAACTCCAGAAGTCTACCCAAGTTCATGTCCATTGTATGTATGATACCATCCAGCCATCTCATCCTCTGATGTCCTCTTCAGTTCAGTTCCGTTCAGTCATCCAATCGTGTCCGACTCTTTGCAACCCCATGGAATGCAGCATGCCAGTCTTCCCTGCTCATCACCATCTCCCAGAGCTTACTCATATTCATGTCCATTGCATCAGTGATGCTATCCAACCATCTTATCCTCTGTCTTCCCCTTCTCCTCCTGCTTTCAGTCTTTCCCATTATCAGGCTCTTATCCAATGAGTCTGTTCTTCATATCAGGTGTCCGAAGTATTGGAGTTTCAGCTTCAGTATCAGTGCTTCCAATGAATATTCAGGACTGATTATTTTAGGATTGACATGTTGGATCTCTTTGCAGTCTAAGGGACTCTCAAGAGTCTTCTCTACCACCACAGTTGAAAATCATCAATTCTTGGGCACTCAGCTTTCTTTGGAGTCTAACTCTCACATCCATCTGTGACTACTGGAAAATCCATAGCTTTGAATAGACGGACTTTTGTTGGCGAAGTAATGTCTCTGATTTTTAATATTGTGTCTTGGTTGGTGATAGATTTTCTTCCAAGGAGAAAATGCCTTTTAATTTCATGGCTGGAGTCACAATTTGGAGTGATTTTGGGGGCCCTGCCCCTAAATAAAGGCTGTATCTGTTTCCTTTTTTTCCCCATCTATTTGCCATGAAATGATGGAACCAGATGCCATGATCTTAGTCTTCTGAATGTTGAGTTTTAAACCAGCAAATCTGGAAAATTCAACAGTGGCCACAGAACTGGAAAAGGTCAGTTTTCATTCCAATCCCAAAGAAAGGCTACTGTTGCTGCTAAGTCGCTTCAGTCATGTCTGACTCTGTGCGACCCCATAGACGGCAGCCCACCAGGCTCCCCCATCCTTGAGATTCTCCTGGCAAGATCACTGGAGTGGGTTGCCATTTCCTTTTCCAGCAATGACACAGAATGTTCAAACTACTGCACAATTGCACTCATATCACATGCTAGTAATGTAATGCTCAAAATTATCCAAGCCAGGCTTCAGCATTATGTGAACTGTGAATTTCCAGATGTTCAAGCTGGTTTTAGAAAAGGCAGAGGAACCAGAGATCAAATTGCCAAGCTCCACTTGATCATTGGTAAAGCAAGAGAGCTCCAGAAAAACATATATTTCTGCTTTATTGACTATGTCAAAGCCTTTGATTATATGGATCACAATAAACTGTGGAAAATTCTGAAAGAGATGGGAATACAGAACCACCTGACCTGCTTCCTGAGAAATCTGTATGCAGGTCAGGAAGGAACAGTTATAGCTGGATATGGAACAACAGACTGGTTCCAAATAGTGAAAGGAGTACATCAAGGCTGTATATTGTCACCCTGCTTATTTAACTTATATGCATAGTGCATCATGAGAAACTCTGGGCTGGAAGAAGCACAAGCTGGAATCAAGATTGCTGGAAGAAATATCACTAACCTCGATATACATATGACACCAACCTTATGACAGAAAGTGAAGAGCTAAAGAGCCTCTTGATGAAAGTGAAAAAGAAAAGTGAAAACGTTGGGTGTAAACTCAACATTCATAAAGCTAGGATGCCCTCCACTCCTTCTGCCTTTAATCTTTCCCAGCATCAGAACTTTTCCAATGAGTCAACAATTTGCATCAGATGCCCAAAATACTGGAGCTTCAGCTTCAGCATCAGTACTTTCAATGAATACTCAGACTTGATTTCCCTTAGGATTGACTGATTTGACCTCTTTGCTGCCCAGGTGACTTTCAAGAGTCTTCTCCAACACCACAGTTGGAAGGCATCAATTCTTTTACATTCTGCCTTCTCTATAGTCAGCTCTTGCAATCATATGTGACCACTGGGAAGACCAGAGCCTTGATTATTTGGACCTTTGCCAACAGAGTAATGTCTCTGCTTTCAACATACTGTCTAGGTTTGTCATAGCTTTTCTGCCAATAAGAAATCATCTTCTGATTTCATGGCTGCTATCACCATCTGCAGAGATTTTAGAGCCTCAAAAGAAGAAATATTTCACTACTTCCATTTTCTCCTCTCCTATTTACCATGAAAATGAGGCTGGACCTTAGGTGTTTTTTTTGTTTTTTGTTTTCTTTTCTCATAGTTATTTATTTTTTTTAATTTATTATTTATTTTTTTAATTTTACTTTACAATACTCTATTGGCTTTACCATACATCGACATGAATCCACCACAGGTGTGCACAAGCTCCCAATCCTGAATTCCCCTCCCACCTCCCACCCCACAACGTCTCTCTGGATCATCCGTGTGCACCAGCCCCAAGCATCCTGCATCCTGCATCGAACATAGACCGGCGCCTCGTTTCTTACATAATAGTATATATGCTTCAATGCCATTCTCCCAAATCATCTCACCCTCTCCTACTCCCTCAGAGGCCAAAAGTCCGTTCTCTATGTCTGTGTCCTTTTGTTGTCTCACATACAGGGTCATCGTTACTATCTTTCTAAATTCCATATATATCTCATACTTATTTATAAGCCGACTCTTTGACTCTCCTCCTTCACCATCTCATATACATAATGTGCAAAAGAAATCAGTTCATAATACAAAATGCTATGCCTTAGTTTTTCCTAAGAATATATAAATCAACTGTAAGTACCATTTCTAATCAGAAAATATGCTTCCATGGAAATCAGAACTTCTTATTGATACTTATCAGTCTACAAAGGAACTAGTTATGTGTCCTGTAGGTCTCTGAGCATGGACTTTTATTCCTATAAAATCAAGGAAAATAATTTAGAGTACATGTTTTCTAAAGCTATGGTAAATGCTAATGGCCTATTATCTTCTGCAAGTGATATTCCCATATACTGTCATTTAAGAAGACAGTCTATCTGAGGATTTGTACTAGTTTACTATGAAATGGGCTTCCCTAGAGGCTCAGATGATTTAGAATCCTCTTGCAGTGTGGGATATCTGGGTTTAATCCTTTGGTTGGGAAGATTCCTTGGAGGAGGGCATGGCAACACATTCCAGTATTCTTGCCTGGAGAATCCCAAAGAGCAAAGGAGCCTGGCAGGCTACAGTCCTGCTTCAGAAATAGTCACAACTGAGAAACTAAGCATAGCCCTACTAAGTATTGTTTTGAAAATGACTATGGTTAAAAGGTTTTCCTTTATTTCCTTGATTTTCAGGTTCACTTTTATTTTCTTAATTTTCCTTTCAGTCAGCACTTTACTATTTATAGACCAAACTAAATATAGATGATTAGAAAGGTTAACACAGAAAAGCAAAACATTTAGAAGAAAAATAGATCAGACATTTAAACTCATGGCTAAGGAAACTATGTGAAGCCCTTGGGTTATATACAAAGGAAAGAAAGATTAAAAACAAGATAGATCCCTGTGAATCACAGAAATGCAACACTTCTAAACCCCAAATATTTCCTGTAGGAAATAATGACCTTAAATATCTTTATAATTTTATAGCCCTTGATCTAACAATAATATAATTAATAAACATGTATACCATACCCTCCACCCCCAAAGTGGGAGTCTTCTTTCCTCAGGAGAATAGTGGCAGAGGATAGTGGTACTTTCCAAGAATAAGTCCACTCTCAAATATATTTATATTAGTTTCTTTTCTTTTGTTTATTTTGTTAGGTAGTTAAATAGGCAAAGAGATTCTAGAATGATGGTGGCTAGAAGACAAGGAAGGGGGAAAACCCATGAAAATGCAACAAAGGAAGGTCTGAAGATCGGATTGAGAACCTAAGGTAAAACAAACAGCCCTCATGGCTAGCCCAGTTGATATTGGGCAGGCTCAGGGGGAGGAGAAAAAGCATTAAAAAAAAAAAAAAAAAAGAGCCCAAATTGTGGCGGGTCCTCTCATCTTTTCCCATCTTTTGGGTTGGCATGTCCTCATATCTTGAAGATGTATTTTCCTTTACTTTCTAAATAAAACTGAGCTGTAATACGTAGCTGCAACACTGGTCCATCTGAGGGTTGAAATGCTAATCTGTCCCAAGGCTGTAATGCTGGTCAATCTGTCACTTCAAATTTTTGTTGCAATGAGACAGAACTGAGGAAATTACAAACTCCCCCAACAATTTGTTTTAGGGTTTAGCCATTTAGAGGAAACGTGTTATTTAGACCATTTTAGAAACTGCAAAAAGCTTAGTGACAATAAAACTAAAATTGAACATGATTTGTGTATAAAGGAAACTTTCAGACAATATAGATTTGTTTCTTTCCCAAATCATACAATATAAAATTCAAATTCACACTTGTAATAGACATACTGGTTCCAAATAGGAAAAGGAGTATGTCCAGGCTGTATATTGTCATCCTGGTTATTTAATTTATATGCAGAGTACATCATGAGAAGCGCTGGACTAGAAGAAACATAAACTAGAATCAAGATTGCTGGGAGAAATATCAATAACCTCAGATATGCAGATGACACCACCCTTATGGCAGAAAGTGAAGAGGAGCTAAAAAGCCTCTTGATGAAAGTGAAAGAGGAGAGTGAAAAAGTTGGCTTAAAGCTCAACATTCAGAAAACGAAGATCATGGCATCCAGTCCCATCACTTCATGGGAAATAGATGGGGAAACAGTGGAAACAGTGTCAGACTTCATTTTTTGGGCTTCAAAATCACTGCAGATGGTGATTGAAGCCACGAAATTAGAAGACGCTTACTCCTTGGAAGAAAATTTATGACCAACCTAGATAGCATATTCAAAAGCAGAGACATTACTTTGCCGAATAAGGTCCATCTAGTCAAGGCTATGGTTTTTCCTGTGGTCATGTATGGATGTGAGAGATGGACTAAGAAGAAGGCTGAGCACCGAAGAATTGATGCTTTTGAACTGTGGTGTTGGAGAAGACTCTTGAGAGTCCCTTGGACTGCAAGGAGATCCAACCAGTCCATTCTGAAGGAGATCAGACCTGGGATTTCTTTGGAAGGAATGATGCTGAAGCTGAAACTCCAGTACTTTGGCCACCTCATGTGAAGAGTTGACTCATTGGAAAAGACTCTGATGCTGGGAGGGACTGTGGGCAGGAGGAGAAGGGGATGACTGGGGATGAGATGGCTGGATGGCATCAGTGACTCGATGGACATGAATCTGAGTGAACTCTGAGAGATGGTAATTTACAAGAAGGCCTGGCATGCTTCGATTCATGGGGTCGCAAAGAGTCAGACACGACTGAACGACTGAACTGAATAGACATATTAGAAAAATATTTTTTCAGATTGTAAAATAGTTGTTTGCTCCAGTTTGTCTAAAGTATATTAAACATGGTATTTCTGAAATTATTTTTATTCCTTCTGGCAAGTTTAAGGAGTTGGAAGAATTTAACAACTTAAAAGACTAACCTTTTTTCCCCTTTAACCTGACATTTCTCTTGATGTAAATATCACTTATATTAAGAAGAGAGTCATTAACGGCAAATCTCCATTCTTTAAAAGAACCAGAAAAGTCAATGATTCAGGAAAAGGAACAGAAGATGTACATTACCAATTGAGATTTGGATGTTAAATAGTGGGAATATTTTGTTGTTGTTTAGTCACTAAATCAGGTACTTCTCTCGTAACTCCATAGACTATATCCCACCAGGCTCCTCTGTCTATGGGATTTCCCTGAGAAGAATACTGGAGTGGGATGTTATTTCCATCTTTAAGGGATCTTTCTGACATAGTTAAGGTATCCACTTCTCTTGTACTTACTTCAGGGGTGTTCTTTAACACTGAGCCAATCTAACTAACACTAAAACTTAATGAAGACTCTCTTGATATTACAAGAAATTGCTAACCTGGACTGTACATTCATGGCATCAGAGTCTTGCTTTTGTTTGTTAGTTGGGTTCTT
Organism: Neotragus pygmaeus; assembly: GCA_006410875.1. NCBI lineage: Eukaryota > Metazoa > Chordata > Mammalia > Artiodactyla > Bovidae > Neotragus > Neotragus pygmaeus. Next base: position 77,339 of record SJYV01005985.1, on the reverse strand, counting down.
TGGATTTATGTATCCTTCCTTAACAAGACTTGAAAGAATTTGTTAACTTTTTCCTTTGAGACTGTATTGTGAAATGAAATAAAACAAATAAACATTCCAACAAATGTTATATTCATATCAAGAATTTTGGAATAAATCATGAACAATGTGATAGATGGTATAACTAAATAGCAGCATTTAAGGTATAGAAAATGGAATAATTACATGTAGAAAAATGTTTTTTTAAGAAAAGCATGATGTGGTGCTCATATTTAGTTTCAGCATCTTTTATTAGGACATATTATTATCTTATGCTCAAGTAAGAAAATAATCAGCATATCTCAGTGGCTTAAAACTCCTTGGGTTCATTACATCAGTTTGGTTATGACTCTACTAGGCTTGCCTGGGAATTCATGGCAACATTTCGGTGGATTTGATTCAGTTCAACATGTCTTCTCATCCTATTATCACAGCAGAAGCCTAACACTCAAGGATGATTTCAGAAAGTAGTGCATAATTTAACTGTGTAATCATATTTAAATTTATAGCTTAAACATGTCATATATTACATGCATTTGCATGCCATTGGCCAAAATCAGTTATGTGATTAGCTCAGATCAGAATCAATGAGTCAGAAAAACACATTTTTTCCTGAAGAGAGGCATGATGGTGTTATGTAGGGAACTTAAAAGCATGAGCAAAATGTGAACAAGTACAAACAAGAATTGGTACATCATAGTTTGGTGTAAGACAGGTCCTATTTAGATATAATATGAGTCTTATGCAGTATTTTTCTTACAGATTATCCTATTTAATGTTAAAATGAAATTCTGTGTACTGATTTTGTCTATTGTTTTTTAAAAAAATTCAAATAACAGAGCTCTCAGTCTCTTAACTATAGTTACAAGTTTTCTGTGATCATATACATAAAACAGTGTTTTTCTCCTTAATATGTTCAGCTATGGACAAATGCATACAGGGTTCTACAAATACATAAGATTTAGAAAATGTAGAGAAACCAGAGATCAGATTGTCAACATCCATTAGATCACAGATAAAGCAAGGGAATTTGAGAAAAAGATCTATTCCTCCTTCATTGACTACACTAAATCCTTTGACTTGTGAATAACAACAAACTGTGGAAAATTCTTTTTTTTTTAAAATTTATTTATTTATTTATTTTTAAATTTAACTTTACAATACTCTATTGGGTTTGCCATACATCGACATGAATCTACCACAGGTGCATGGGAATACCAGACCACTTAACCTGTCTCTGAGAAACCTGTATGCAGGTCAAGACACGACAGTTAGAATCAAACATGAAACAACCGACCACTTCCAAATTGGGAAAAGAATACAACAAGACTATATACTGTCACCCTGCTTATTTAACTTATATGTAGAGTACATCATGTGAAATGCTGGGCTGGATGAAGCACAAGCTGGAATCAACATTTCCAGGAGAAATGTCAGTAACCTCAAATATGCAGTTGACACCACTTTAATAGCAGAAACTGAAGAGGAACAAAAGAGCCTCCTGATGAAGGTGAAAGAGGAGAGTGAAAAAGCTGGCTTAAAACTCAACATTCAAAAAACTAAGATAATGGCATCTGGTCCCATCACTTCATGGCAAACACATGGGAAAATAATGGAAACATGGACAAAGTTTATTTCCTTTGGCTCCAAAATCATGACAGATGGTGACTGTAGCCGCAAAATGAAAAGACTTTTGCTCCTTGGAAGAAAAACAATGATGAAACTAGATAGCATATTAAGAAGAACCAGACATCACTTTGCCAACAAAGGTCCAGTACTCAAAGCTATAGTTTTCCCAGTAGTCATGTACAGAGGTGAGTGTTCGACTGTAAAGAAGGCTGAGTACCAAAGGATCGATGCTTAACGACTGTCGTGCTGGACAAGACTATGGAGAGTCCCTTGAACAGCAAGATATCAAATCAACCAATCCTAAATAAAATCAATCCTGAATACTCATTGTAAGGACTGATGCTGAAGCCAAACCTCTGATTCTTTGGCCACCTGACATGAAAAGCTGACTCAATGGAAAAGACCCTGATGTTGGGGAAGATTGAGGGCAGGTGTAGAAGGGGGAAACAAAAGATGAAATAGTTGGATAGACTCAATGTACATCAGTCTGAGCAAACTCTGGGAGATAGTGAAGGACAGGGAAGCCTGGCGTGCTGCAGTCCATGGGGTCACAAAATGTCAAATACAATTGAGCAACTGAACAACATTAACAATAATAAAACACAACTTTGGAACATAAGATAATTTGACATTTTAAAATTTTTTCTGTAAAAAATTTTGCCTTTGCCAAAGAATGCTTTTCCTGTCTCTATCCATGCTGCTGCACTGGTGTTCTCTCCTCTCCCTGTATTGTCCACAACTGAAAAAAGTTGTATAATTTGTCTTTTTGTTGTTTTTATGATATAAAGTTGTTTTCCACTAAGAATATACCAACAAAAATTTCCTCCACTGAACAGGAGTACGCAAAATTAACCTGGTAGAATGATATTAAATTATTATTTTGTACTTTTCTGTTTAACTATTACCTAATCATCTTGATTTGAAAGTGACCTACAGTATCCAGACAAGGCATAGAAGATCCAGAGAGCTATAGAACATCTAGAGAGCTAAACTGTTTGTTAAGAAAAATCCAGAGACGATGAATGGATTGAAAAAAGCATCAATTACAGAGGCCTATGACCCTTAAGTAGGAGAAATTCTTAAAAGACAGAACACTGAGCAGTCAGTAGAGTGGGGGTTTAAGCTATTGTAACATGTTGGACTGGAATGGGTTAATTTAACTCAGATGACCATTAAGTCTACTACTGTGGGCAGGAATCCTTTAGAAGAATGGAGTAGCTATAATAATCAACAAAAGAGTCTGAAATGCAGTACTAGGATGCAATCTCAAAAATGACAGAATGACCTCCATTCATTTCCAAGGCAAATCACTCAATATAACAGTAATCCAAGTTTATGCCCCAACCAGCAACACTGAAGAAGCTGTTGAACGGTTCCATGAAGACTTACAAGACTTTTTGAATGAACACTTCAAAAAGATGTCCTTTTCATTATAGTGGACTAGAATGGAAAAGTAGGGAGTCAAGAAACACGTGGAGTAACAGTCAAATTTGGCCTTGGGGTACAGAATGAAGCAGGGCAAAGGCTAATAGAGTTTTGCTGAGAGAACACATTGGTCATAGCAAACTTCTTCTTCCAACAACACAAGAGAAGACTCTACACATAGACATCACCAGATGGTCAATACTGGAATCAGATTGATTACATTCTTTGCAGCCAAAGATGGAGAAGCTCTATATAGTCAGCAAAAACAAGAACAGGAGATGACTGTGGCTCAGATCATGAACACCTTATTGCCAAATTCAGACTTAAATTGAAGCAAGCCGGGAAAACCACTAGACCATTCAGGTATGACCTAAATCAAATCCCTTATGATTATACAGTGGAAGTGAGAAATAGAATTAAGGGACTAGATTTGATAGAGTACCTGGTGAACATGGATGGAGGTTTATGACATTGTATAGATGATAGGGATCAAGACCATTCCCATGGAAAAGAAATGCAAAAAAGCAAAATGGCTGTCTGTGAATGCCTTAGAAAAGAAGTGAAAAAAAAAAAAAGCTGTGA